>AVPN01000031.1:28609-43007 GCA_000695325.1 Pleurobrachia bachei | reverse complement strand
TGTGTACATTATGTCTCACGATGTACCACTACCAACACTATATTGATATCAACAACCTGCTGTACTCTGATCTATCCCCCTTTCAATTTCAGGAGCGAGATGTGCGATGAACAGGGAAGCTCAGACACATGGGAACACAAGAGAAGGGTGATTTGTGTGTTTCTTTCAATCTGGATTGATTCCTGGTGACTGATACCGCCTATCATTGCGTCCTGTACCAGCTGCTGACTGTATGGCGGCTTCAAAAAGACAATAAAAACAAGGGAGAGTGATTGTGATAGTATTCTGAAATTTGATTTATGTGAATTCAACAATTCTTTATACATTAATTCCCACTATTTATGTTATCTATTAAACATGAGACCTACTTTACTTTGTTCAGAATTGTCTCCCGAATCCAACGCAACCGGAATTTTGAAAATCGGAGAAGTTTTACTTTTTTCTCAAATTCTCTCTCTCGCTGAGAAAGCTGGGTTCGCGACCGTGTGTAACTCTGTATCACGTGACCGCGCGCGATGTCATGTGTGCGCGAGCGCGTCAAGTGCTGACACTCGTCGCGGCTGAGCGCCCTCCGAACGGGAAAAACGTGCAGCTCAAGTCGCTTGAAATGGACTTTAAGCAAAATTTAATGTACCGCGCGAAATTTTAAGTCAAACTCGGCCGCGCCGCGCAATGTACTTTATAAAACGTAAAAATCAACGCTCCGATCCTGTCCAGATCTTTTTTTGAAAAAGTTTAAAAATCGCCCTTCGATCGACTTTGTTTGGCTTTTTACGGGGCGAGGGGTGTTCTACATTGTCACATGTCACTCAGAGTCTTACAGAGTACATACTTGTCCTTTATAAGCTTCCTCAGCTCTTGCCATTTGGCTAGATCCATCGCAAAACACACCATACAGGGTGAGGTACAGGTAAATTAATGTAGCTCTGATACAGAAAAAAACAGGTTTTAAAGTGAAGTCATGGCTCACCTGAGGACGAGGTTAAGATTCTCCCTCCTGAGATCATGCCTTATTGCCCTAAGAGGAAACAGGAGGAAAATCGCAATTACCAATTTGGCACACACTGAACTGGTGACCTAAGGAACCTCAGAAGAGGAACTTTTCGAAGAGGAACATGATGAATTAATTTATTGTATATTGTTTCGTTTGACAACTCGTTTTAAAATATAAATCAATAAATATGGAAATCAATTACTATAATAGTTGACTGCCGTCTTAATAGACTTCACTCTCAAACCGCGGTTTAGTTGTTTTGCACTGAAATCTGGAAATCCAAAAGAAAGTGTCATACGAATTTTACAAATGTCCGCAAGGTACTCTGCCAGCTTTCCCATTGTAGAATAGTAACAACCTGATAAAATAAATTACATTAGAGATGCCTCAACAACTTTTGAACTGAACGGTGATCTTGATGTAGTGGGCGGCAAATTTGACCGAGAACCACTGTGCAGTTACTCACCCAGAACAATGTTGAGACGAATAAACTGGAGAGAAGTAAAGCCCTCACTGCCCATTCTTGAACATTAGCGTGCTCTACTAGCACCTCAAGGAGTAGGAGAAGAATCGCTAACAATAGGGATATGCTGGAGGTTGAATACCCGTGGTCAGCACTGAAAAATGAAAATAGGTAGAGACTAGAGAGACATATCAATTATGATTCATTCTGAAATATATTAATGACTTACCAAATATATGATATGAAGGCAAGGGATGGAGTGATTACCATAATCCATCGTATAATGTTCCTCATTAACGGCCAAATTACACCAACTATCAAACGGTAAAGCAGCACACTCACTGTTTTGATACCTGTAACAGATTTGATATGAGTATTGTGGAGTGGGTTTTAGATTTACTTCAATTGGTAATGATAGACAGTTGTTACATACTTACCAAGGTTTAGAATAGCAGATATCATCTCCCTTCTTGTTGGTTCTGGTGGTGGAGTAGGTGGATCAACTGCCCAGTGGACCGTGGGAAAGTGTCCACAATACCCACATTTCTGAAGAAAAGTATTCAAGTTCAATATTCAATTCATATTGGAGTAGTATTATAACACTCGACCCCTCATTTCACCCCGCAAATGCAAATCATGTAAAGAAGGATTAGAACATAAAATGTATAGCACTGGATAATTACTGGTTATTATCTACCTGGTTGACGGTAGCTGGTTGAGTATATTCTCTACAATCACACCTCTCACATGGCCCTCTGTACACACCCTGAATGTCCCTAACCATAATTATAGTACCCTCTACAATAGTTAGTTCCGATCAGTTGATTATTTACATCACGAGTAATCTCTGTGTCAACGAAAACCCTCTCACATCCCCGGCGAGGCCATAAGGCACCACACTCACCTCAATCACATCACCGCCGGCCTCAATCACCACTCACAAATATTTACATCAAGGCAACTACTTTATATGTATTTAGAGCAATCAGCAATCAGTAATCACAGAGACACAGACAAGGCACACAATACCAGAACAAGTGAACTGTAGACTGCAGCAGCTGCACTACCCGGAAGTGTAGAGACTTTGTAGAATTATACATCTACACAGCTGATCAGGATGACAGAGGGCGGGAGAATAAAAAGGGAGATATACAGAAGGAAGGGTAGGAAATGGATAGAGTTACCTAGACACTCGCCAAGAGACAGCTGCTGTATCCGGCCAATGTACATCATGCACCAAAACCATGAATACCACACAACTTGAAAGGTTAACTGGTTGAAATTCCGTAGTGAACCAAGCAGAGAGGGAGGGGGAGAGAACCAAGCAGATAGATAGAGAGAGAAAACCTCAAAGAGTGTGCTGTGGAACATACTATGAAGCAATTGGTAGAGAACGAGTGTACTGTCCATTAGGAAGAGAAAATGAGAGAGGGGTAGAGGGGAGGGGAGAGAGAAAGAGAGAGTGTGAGAGAGAGAGAGAGATAGACTGTGTGTGTGTGTCACCACCTAGCTTGCTAGGATGTGCAAGGTACCCTGAGGGCTTCATTCACATACCACCAGTATTAAATTGGTGCACCCCACGAAGGTCGCGAGTGTGAGGTATCTTAAGATACCAACAATATCTGACCGTTACACCTATTCCTAATCTCTTATTTATCTCAATAGATCAATCATGCAAGACGTTATTCGGCTGACTGTAGAGAAAAAATGTGGAACCTTCAACTGTGTTGTTCAAGTTCCTCCCAACTGTGATCGTGAAACCCTTCCATCTGCAGCTTGTGATCGCTTTTTTGAAACTGTCATCTCTCAGCCCGATTTTGGGGACTCCTTCCCCATGGTATTCAATGAAGTCACTTACGATGTCTCGGTGATGTTCAGTACCACATCCCCCAACACCTTCCTACTAAACATCCATCAGCGAACTAACCACATCTCAGTCGGGATGGAGACAGAGGATCAGGGAGGGGAGATGGAGACAGAGGAGGGAGGGGATAGTGATGGTAGTGATGTGTTTCATGACGTCATTGCGGCACGTGATTGGGTAGCGGAGCAGATTAAGGAGAGAGCCGTCATGGGGATATCTGAGGAGGAGATTGAAAAGTGGAACAAGCAACTGAACTGGGGGGTTGACAACCACTGGTCTTATCTGAACTGTGTGACTGCTTCAATCGGGGAGAAGGTTCCTAAACCTGTGTATCAGTGTGTTACATTCAAAGGCCCGGAAGTATTTGAAATGTTGAAGGTTGTTGAGAGTGAGAGGAACGTTGAGGTTGACAGGACTGACTCGGAGATCACATATCCAGAGTTCTTAGTTGGCACATAAACAAACAACAATCTGGTATTGCCATCCCATCTTATGTTACACAGCAAAGCACATGATTCTTGTGCCGTGCTTCATGCGACTGGTAGTGAAATAAAGGGTGACTGCGTCACCAAACAACAAATTGGTCGGAGTTGGTCGTTTAGTTATTGTCGATTTGTATGATGTAATTAATCTAGCACTGTTATTTATAACCAAGTTTCGTTTTCATTTCCCTAAGTTCTCTCCCTCTTTATCAATCAATCTCCCACCAAATACCCGCTGCTAGATAGTAAGATGGGAAGAGGGGAATACTACAAGAACAAGTATGGGGGAGGAAGAGGAGGGAGAGGTAGAGGAAGGGGTGGTGGAGGAAATACTGACCGACCTGATTCGAGACCAGTAAGTATTAAAGTTGTCTATCGATATGATAAGGTATCAGACTTCGATATACTGTACTCCTGGTATTCTCCAGACAAACACG
The DNA here is from genome assembly GCA_000695325.1 of Pleurobrachia bachei. Lineage (NCBI taxonomy): Eukaryota > Metazoa > Ctenophora > Tentaculata > Cydippida > Pleurobrachiidae > Pleurobrachia > Pleurobrachia bachei. The sequence continues at coordinate 38,767 of AVPN01000031.1, read as the reverse complement.
TAAAGTTAAAAGTATCGTAGCTAATTAACTAGATGCACCCTTTTTATCCCCCAAGGTATCCCGAAGTACGACAGTTATTAGTGACAATGAATTGTACGATGTTCTGTGTCGACTAAACAATCAACAATACCCTGCTTACAAGGATTTATACCGTAAGAATGACTAGAATAGCACAGCGAGAGTGTTCTGTGAGGGGTCGGTAGATCAAGTTCCTGCTGCAACATAATACCATATTTTATCAACATCTCTCTCACCCGATCATCTCACTGCAGGGTACAGGGTTGATTACGGTGGGTTGTTCCAGGTTAAATTTGACAACATACAGGGCGACCCATATGCTGCCCCATCACGAGTAACAGCCCGTATTCCTATGAATTCTGTAAGTAACTAAGCAAAGGAATCTGACCATGTACCTTTAAAATTACGTCTCTGCTCGAATGCAGTCCTATCATGCAGTTACTAGGTAGACAATTGTTTAACAGCGTTTCTCTCCCCTGATAGAGCAGGTACGAAGAAACAACCTGTTCAAACCCAGAACGAAAAGTGGCGCTGGCTGACTATATCCTCCGAGCTGCAGTGGAAAAAATACAGCAAATAGGGGCAGACGAAAAACAGAGTAAGTTGCATTGGTTATAGATAGCTGTAAATTTATATTGGTTAGAAGAGAATATCCGAAGTAGCTGTTCAGTATGTTCCAAGTGATCTGCTCCCCCTCCCCCTCAACTAGACTACCGGTTCTAGTTATTGCAATTCGTCTAGTACTACCACACACTGTTTACAGAGGGTAATTGGCACGAGGGCAAGGGAGGGGAGTTGAGGATTGAGCGACCATCTCAGAACATTATAACCAGGACTGCGTGTGAGGTAAATGCTGTTACTATCAATCAAACTAGTACAGTAACTTATGTTCAATTCAACAATCATAGTAGCCGATGTTCAAATAAAACCAATTAACAATACATTTTTTATTTTAATTGAAATTCTATTCAGGTGAAAGAAGGAGCTATATTCCTACGATTCTGTATTGGTCTCCCAGCACGAGGTCGCTCTATCTGTGGGGAGTGGGCTGCTGACATCTGTTGTACCACCCTTCAAAGTGTTGTCGTTGCCTCCTGTCTGGGTCGAGACAGTGATTCAGGGACAGTTAAGAGGTGGGTGGAGTGCTTTGAGGACCAGGAGTACCTCAGGGGACAGTTAGAGGGACTGGGGTTGGTGGCATTTGTACCAGATGGAGCGGTGCTGCCCCGGGAGGCAGGGGATAAAGATACACCACTGAGTGGGAATGTGGTGAAATTCACCTCCCCGCCATCACTTTCTGTCACGGTGAGCAGGAGTTTGTCACACACAGAAACATTGAAATTGGTCGTGTTATTCAAGTTTCAGTTCTAAATGAATCCACACCCACTCTGAATAGTGAATATTATTGTCCCCCCTACATCAGTTGAACCGGCCCAATGGAGGCCCAATATCAGGGATGGGAGTTAGGAAGGGAGTTACACTGATCACTGGTGGGGGATTTCATGGGAAATCAACTCTTTTATCTGCACTGAAGGTGAGTCTCACCAAGCATCATAAACCCCCCGGCCCCCATCAACCAAACAATATGACATTCCTTTCTTCCACTCTGTTAGTGCTGTGACTACAAACACACAATCTCTAACAATCTGCCTCTCTTTCAGTTTGGTATCTATTCCAAGATACCGGGTGATGGAAGGGAGAACCTCGTATCTAATCCATCCACCTTTAAAGTCCGAGCTGAAGATGGACGGAGTATAACAGGAGTTGATATTTCCAACTTTATCAACAACCTGCCCTACCAGAAAGATACAACTAAATTTACATGTTCCTGCGCCAGTGGTAGTACCTCCCAGGCTGCTGCGATAATGGAATACCTTGAAATGGGTAGGTTACACCAATACCCATTGAAGTAACTCCTAGTCACATCACGGTGGTGTGACAAGTAACTACACCTGCCGAGTGGTTACATCGTCCCATTTCCCAGATCTGCAGCTGCAATGAGCTCTGGTTCTTTGACATGATTGTAGCGCGCGGTTCTACACAAACAGAGTGAAGGGCGCACAACTAGTAGAATTCCCACGCTTTTACACAGCAACATCTGATGAATTAAACCCAACTTTGTTTCGGTGGTCTGGTCGCCCAATTCCACATTCCGTCACATCTAAACTTCCCCTGACAGGTGGAAAATGTCTACTGATAGACGAAGATACCGCTGCTACAAATTTTATGATCAGAGATGATAAGATTCAGATGTTGTTCCCGGCTGAAAAAGAGCCAATAAAGCCTTTTCTGCACCGGGCCCGAGAGCTGTTCACCAAATTTGGAGTCAGTACAATACTGGTGGTGGGAGGAGCTGGTGATTATCTAGATGTAGCTGACACTGTGTTACTATTGGATTGTTATGCAGTCACTGATGTAACTGAAAGAGCTAAGGAGATTGCAAAACTAAAACCTGTTACTGTGCCCGCCCTATCACCTATGGTATGTTAATATCTTGGTGTCCTACCATTGCATAGTCTTCTTTATCTCACTCTCTCTCTCTCCCTCTCTCTCTCTCTCTCTCTCTCTCTCTCTCCCATCCTTTTATCTCTCACCTCCCCCCCCCCTTTCAGACAGAGCCCAATTCTAGAGTGCCCTCTCTGGGTAGTTTAAAACCCTTCTGTGGGAAGGTAAAGATAGTCAACAAGGCGGGTGTGTCCTATAATACAGAGGACAGTGAGGAACCCAGTACACTGGACTTGTCCTCCCTCGAGCAGCTGGTTGAGGTTGGACAAACCAGGTTTATAGTTGAGGTAAGAGCTGTGGTGAGAAGTTTCAGGGTCGACCAAGGTGTGTGGCGAGGTTTGTTATGGGCACGGTGAGAGAGAGTTGAGCAAGGTAAGCTGGGGGATGGGGTACCCCAACAAACAAGAAACCACATAATATCTGGTCCTGCCTGGTTTGAGCATCTTCCCACTCTAACACCACCCCATTTTCTAAACTGATTTCAGGTACTAAAGAAGATGGTTGACAAGCCCCGAGCCTCTCTATCTTCTATCTTGAAATCCCTGGACGCAGGCATCCAATCTGGAGGTCTTGGTGTGGTTAAGGATGACTCTAACTGGCTCGCCAGACCTCGGATATTGGAAATTGCAGGAGCTATTAACCGATATAGACACCTTGTTCTTGAGTGATTTGTGTGTAGTCTGCTGTGCAGAGTTTGCAGTTATTATTTCTTATGTTGAACGTTTGACACACAGTTTTAACATGTTTTTAACATTTATTATGCTTTATACATCACTAACACACTCTTCTTCTTCTCATCTAGCAATGTCTAATACAGGGAAGAGTACGGTGACCAGATCTAACAATAATACTTTCTCTCTCCGGACTCTCCCTGGACTCTCTCTGGGCCCTGTCGGCTCTCTATCGCCGGACTCTCTAGGCTCTCTCTATCTTCATCACAGTACTACTAGTTAGCTACAAGTCCCACCAAAACCGGCCCCAGCACCAGGTAAAAGGGGGATAAATTCACACCGAAGGCTGCATTTCTTGTACGTGATCTCGTGCTGTTTGAATCATCATCACCATCTATTTGGTCCTTGTCGTTAACTACAACGGGTCCCACGTTAAAGGCGTGTGGTCCGTTACATTCCTCTGTGTCACATGTCACACACTCCTCATCGTCCTTCACCGTATCAGGACAGGGCCCACAGTCTGTCACAACTGGTCGGCTGGAGGGGAGGGATGTGTTATGTTCTAACATGGGTGAGGAAGGGGGTGTGGTAGAATGGTTTTGTGAGACACAAAATGTGTATATATTTTGAAATGGCACCTTTGGTTAACTTACTGATCAATTAGTTTATTGGGTTTATAGGAATAACAAAGAGTAACTCCAGTCGGACATTCCCGAGTCTCTTTCTCATCTGTGTTGCAGGTTATCATGTATACACCACGGGTACCCAGTAGAATTATCAGCCACCACAGCTGCATTTTAGTACTTTCCACCGGGATCAAGTTGTCCACCAGGGGGAGAGGATCAGGGATCAGGGTCAGATACTGCTAGAGTTCCCCACCACGGTCAAACATCATTGAGAAAATGGGAGCTTTCCCTGTAGTTTTATACTTGCAGTAGTAGTGGGTTTCGAATTGATTGTTTAAGGGTGACAAAGGAAGCTCTTTTTCGTTGACAATGAAGTCATTTCAAGCAACAATAAAACTAGTTTATGGTGACTCACTGTGCTATTTAGAGAGCTGTAAATGTCTGCTCTCATTTCTATAGTTCCCATTAGTAGTACCCATTATTAATACCAGTGAATCGTCACATAGTTATTTAGTACCGTGTGAGGCAAGAAAAGGGACCCCCTTGTGTATTATTATAGTCAACGGTAGAGGAACTTGTTAAGATCGATCCTCCAAATGACTCTGGGAAAGATTATTATATATTATTATTAAAGTGGTGTCCCTGGTCTTCTTGGAATGGAGGTTCCGGGGCTTCTTTGAGTTCGAAGAAAATCGAACTACTTAGTCCTAAATGTGACTAGCTAATCGTTTCCGTAATATTTGATATCGAACTTAGACCACGTCGCTTTGTGAACAGCAACAAATAAACTGAAATTTCAGCCCTCGGAACTATAACATGTAACACACTTTTAAAAGCACACGAAACCTTGTCTTCGTTACCAAGTGTCAATGTCTCTCTCTTAGTTTTCACTGGGCATCAGCATTATGTGAACCCTTATTGTGTAGTCTTTCGTTTTCACTAATCTCTTTTTCTCCACGTCCTGTCGTCCTACACACGTATTATCAGGACTTGTTGAGTAACAAGACAGTCTTATATGAGACAACCCACCACGTGACACCTCTTATGTATCTGCCCCCCCCCCTTTCAGACAGAGCCCAATTCTAGAGTGCCCTCTCTGGGTAGTTTAAAACCCTTCTGTGGGAAGGTAAAGATAGTCAACAAGGCGGGTGTGTCCTATAATACAGAGGACAGTGAGGAACCCAGTACACTGGACTTGTCCTCCCTCGAGCAGCTGGTTGAGGTTGGACAAACCAGGTTTATAGTTGAGGTAAGAGCTGTGGTGAGAAGTTTCCGGGTCGACCAAGGTGTGTGGCGAGGTTTGTTATGGGCACGGTGAGAGAGAGTTGAGCAAGGTAAGTTGGGGGATGGGGTACCCCAACAAACAAGAAACCACATGATATCTGATCCTGCCTGGTTTGAGCATCTTCCCACTCTAACAGCATTTTCTAAACTGATTTCAGGTACTAAAGAAGCTAGTTGACAAGCCCCGGTCCTCTCTATCTTCTCTATTGAAATCCCTGGACGCAGGCATCCAATCTGGAGGTCTTGGTGTGGTTAAGGATGACTCTAACTGGCTCGCCAGACCTCGGATATTGGAAATTGCAGGAGCTATTAACCGATATAGACACCTTGTTCTTGAGTGATTTGTGTGTAGTCTGCTGTGCAGTTGTTATTTATGATGTTGAATGTTTGACACACAGTTTTAACATGTTTTTAACATTTATTATGCTTTATACATCACTAACACACTCTTCTTCTTCTCATCTAGCAATGTCTAATACAGGGAAGAGTACGGTGACCAGATCTAACAATAATACTTTCTCTCTCCGGACTCTCCCTGGACTCTCTCTGGGCCCTGTCGGCTCTCTATCGCCGGACTCTCTAGGCTCTCTCTATCTTCATCACAGTACTACTAGTTAGCTACAAGTCCCACCAAAACCGGCCCCAGCACCAGGTAAAAGGGGGATAAATTCACACCGAAGGCTGCATTTCTTGTACGTGATCTCGTGCTGTTTGAATCATCATCACCATCTATTTGGTCCTTGTCGTTAACTACAACGGGTCCCACGTTAAAGGCGTGTGGTCCGTTACATTCCTCTGTGTCACATGTCACACACTCCTCATCGTCCTTCACCGTATCAGGCAAGCAAAAGTGAAACGAATTGCAATGTAACGAGAGAGTAATCTTGGAATGGAGGTTCCGGGGCTTCTTTGAGTTCGAAAAAAATCGAACTACTACTTAGTACTTACTTAGTCCTAAATGTGACTAGCTTATCGTTTCCGTAATATTTAATATCGAACTTAGACCACGTCGCTTTGTGAACAGCAACAAATAAACTGAAATTTCAGCCCTCGGAACTATAACATGTAACACACTTTTAAAAGCACACGAAACCCTGTCTTCGTTACCAAGTCTCAATGTCTCTCTCTTAGTTTTCACTGGGCATCAGCATTATGTGAACACTTATTGTGTAGTCTTTCGTTTTCACTAATCTCTTTTTATCCACGTCCTGACGTCCTACACACGTATTGTCAGGACTTGTTGAGTAAGAAGTCAGGTCTCAGGACAGTCTTATACCTATGAGACAACCCACCACGTGGCACCTGGTACATCTGCATCACACTCTTGACATACTAGTGTTCACCACATAACTATATCACCTCTCCAGAATGATATGTAACCACCGCACTAGGAGCATGGGGAAGTGATCCCTCCCGGCGCTAGGTAGGACAACTCACTATACTGTATCTCTGACCACCATACCAAAATGAGTTATCTACGTCTTCCTCCTCCCTCTCCTCTGTACTCCCCAAATCTCCGTCGTTCGGGGGCAGCTGGGGCCGCTCTCCCCGGCGGTAGTTGGTCTTCTTGGTTTCGTAGGCGTAGTTGAACTTTGTGATTATTATCGTCATGGGCAGGGTGAGTACAACCAGGGAGAAAATAACTAGTACAGAGCCAGCCAACTGAGTGGGAGAGAGAGGGGTGTTAGGACAACCAGGGAGAAAATAACTAGCACAGAGCCGGCCAACTGCTGTCTGGCGCCGCCGAACCGATCTGAGCGCACTGAGATTGAGAATCAAATGGGGTATGGCGCCGCCATACAGGCCAACTGAGGGGGGGGGATGTTAGGACAGCCAGAGAGAAAATCACTAACACAGAACCAGCCAACTGAGGGGGGAAGGAGTGTTAGGACAACCAGAGAGAAAATAACTAGCACAGAGCCGGCCAACTGAGGGGTGGGAGAGAAGGGGTGTTAGGTCAACCAAAGAGAAAATCACTAATACGGAACAGGCCAACTGAATGGGGGAGAGAAGTGGTGTTAGGTCAACCAGGTAGAAAATAACTAATACGGAGCTCTGTTTTTTACATACCTGCCCGAGCCATGTTATGGGTGAGACGTCCCCATATCCCACTGTTGTAATTGTCGTTAGTGACCACCAGAAACCCTGGGAGAATTAGGTTGAGTAACAAGCAGGAGATAAAGTCTAATAAAAAAGATAAAACCGGTAAAACTGGTTGAACAAGACTCTTGAGCAACCTATTGCTGCAAGAGGTTACTCGATATCAATAAGGCCAAGGTAAAACTAAACAACTCGCATAAAGATAGCAAATAACTACACCATGTATAATACCTGTGCAATGGAGTAAAACTGGGCATTTTGTTCCTTCTCCACATTGTACAATATCGACCCAAAGATTATCAGAAGCATGCCAGTAAGACAGATAATCAGCACGATCTCTTTCCAAGCTTGGCAAATGAAATCCAGAATCAGGAACATCTCCTTGAAATATTTGAAGAACTTCACCACCCTGACCACTCGAATCATCCTGAACAACTTCCCCAGACTCAGTAGAACCTTGGAGTTTCCACCAACGTGGAGACTTTCCAACAAGTACTGAATGTAGAACGGAACAATTGACACAAAGTCCAGGATGTTGATTGGTTCTTTGAAGAACCCCCAGATGTTAGGCCAGGATATAGCTCGAAGGGCCAGGTCTATGGTGAAGAATAGGGTGACCGAGGTCTGGGCCCACCACAGCCAGTGGTAATATGGGTCATTGGGGTCTTCAAAATGTTTCTTGAGGTCTGGCTCTGTTTCCAGGCAGTAAAACAGTATACCCGCTAGAATCATAGTCATATCAACGCCCGCCCATATCCCAGCCTCAAAAGAAGAGGAAGGATAATTGAGGAAGAGATGCATCCTTCCTTTGACGGTTTCCGGGATCTCCATCTCAGACGATTCCATCGTTCCTTCGTCCTCATTCTCGGCCTTCTTCCTTTCAAGGAGCAAATGGTCGAATGACAGGTCGAGCGAAGGCAGACTGAGAGCCCCCGTCTGATAGAAACTAGCAATGTACTCAAAAACATGGCGATTCCTATCGAAGAAGTAGCACCGCAATGCGGGTTGGTAGAATTGTTCTAGTTCGTTAGATCCTAACAGGGTCTCTGGGTAAAGCTGGAGATCTCTCTCATTAATAACCTTGAGGGACGGCGAGTGTAACTGGAAGTGATCGGCCCTACTCGGTCTGGTTGCCCGCTTCCTACGGAGTCTGTCCTTGGTGGTTAAACCGGAGGCTATACCACGTACACTCGTGTTCATATCTGATTGAAGGGGGAGATGGTTTAAGATGAGCAAGGGGTTAACAAACGATAATATATTAAAATATTAAGATATTATACTTTTGGCACTGAACTTGTAGTGAGGAAAAAGGGTACCCATATCTGAGTCATCATATTACGAAGACTTGACAAACAGGAAAGTAACTGATGTAAATGTGAAGTGAAAAGGAACCACTAACTATAAATATGTTTACAGAACTCATATATGATGGCACTACAACTCAGTGATGATGGCTAGTCAGGGACGAATGTTAAATGAAGCTGGAATTTCCCTCCCCTATTTTACCCTATTTATATATTCCCTCCCTCTTTTACCCTTACTGAAAAGATAGTGATAGAATGGGATAAAAGGAGTTATACTCCCAAAGATTTGGAGGAAACGCAAGCCCATATTAGAATGCTCTCACACATAACAACTTGTGCTCAAGAGCACACACACTTGTACAGAGAAAAAGGGGAAATATGGAAAACGAGAGGAGGGATGGTGTATACGCGGGTATCCAAAATCCCTTATTGTTGTGAAGCTGCAGGTGTTTGTGGGAGTAGGAAACGACAATAGAGGGAGAGAGAGTGGTGGATGTACTTAGAGCTAAACACCTCGATCTTTCGTTCACAGGCAGTGAGAGAGATAGATAGAAAACGAGGGAGAGAAAGAGAGAGAGGGAGAGAGAGAAAAACAGAGTATATTGTATTCAGTGTTCTAGGAAGGATTTAGATCGATGTTGTTCAGCAATTACAAACTAGTGAATGTTGTTGAGTAACAAGGAAAAAGTGTGATATAGTTTGACGTGTAACAATTGCTCAACGAACAATAAATCAATATTCACATCAGTATAACTATGTCTTCGAATGTCAATGTTATAGAGTGCCGATAGACGAAAAATTGAAATTGGCACATTATATATGATATATGTGATAAGTTGTTGGGCCAATTTGACGTGACAGTGTTAGGCAGTCTATATGAGTACACCGAAAGTGTGTCGAATTTGTCTATACATTTCAATTACTCATATATGACACTCGGATCTATCTTTAGCGAATGTTTCTCTCATCTTCATCGGCCATCTGATTCACTTGTCACCTAAACATGTCTTACATCTCTTCTTCCAACCAAACGTGACAAACATTATCTGACCCTTCATCTCAACCCAAATAGAAACGGCCTCCAAGAAGAAGAAGACATTATTTTACAGATACAAAATATGACTAGACGATAAATATTTTTCGATAAGTTTGTGTATGTGATGGATATGAAGCTGTCATGGTCTGACTCTACGTCAAGAGCGTTTATGATAGTTATCTAACAAACCACATACTTGATGAAATTGAACTCGACAATACATGTTCTGGCGGCGCCGACCCGATCTGATCGCACTCTGTCTGGCGCCGCCGACCCGATCTGAGCGCACTGTCGCCCAATTTGAGAATCAAATGGGGTATGGCGCCGCCATATAGATCGCACTGTCGCACGCTCAAAACGTGGCCAGGCACCGCTATAAAGTTCGTTCCCTACTCAAGACAGGGGGAAGGGAACGAATCAGTATTGAACATTTAGGGGGAGTAAGAAAGATGGCCCTGGCTAAGGAGTGAGTGAGTTTTTAGACGAGTTTTTAGACGGGAGTTGTGCAGTGTAGTTAGTGAGTGTAGAGAGCCTGTGAGAGGGAGGGGGTATAGAGAGGGAGAGAGAGAGAGAGAGAGAGAGAGAGAGAGAGAGAGAGAGAGAGAGAGGGAGGG
>AVPN01000030.1:36702-47465 GCA_000695325.1 Pleurobrachia bachei | reverse complement strand
AAAGTTAAAATTAAAATTAAAATTTTGATTTTAACGCCGCACACACCAGCGGCCGTTAAAATTTCTCTCCCCCGTTCTAAAAGTAATGATCTCGGGCGCCAGTTTGACGGGTGTTAGACATGTCCCCAGAAACACCAAAAAATTTTAACCTATATTTGAGCCTTCTGGCGAAAACCAAAAAGGGGTTTAGGAAAGGAGTAGAGACAAATCTAAGGACACATAAAATGTGTAGCGTCCTCGCATTAGTACATCATTCCCTCATTCCCTGGCCTCGGGATGCTAAACCTTTAAAATGACAACCAGCTAATTCCTTCACCAATGTGTTCTCAAGTATCTCTACCAACACCAAAGAAAATCCTAAAATGACGGGTCTAGTTCAGTAAGTGCTGTCTTCATGTCCTCTGGCGAGAAGTCAAAGTCATCTAGGACCACCTCACTTTCTTCCACCCATTACAGACTCTTGGCCAGGTCCCCAGGTTTTGTCATCCAGTGCTACAACTCTTCCTCAAGTTGACCAGTTTTCAGATCCTTAGAAGCTTTTGCTGCAATCCTTGCTTTAATATAATATATATTCGAAAGATACAGAGAAGAAGTTGCCAAGGTTACCCGGCCAATTTCTATGCTGGCTCTTCTTAGGGCAATGTTTGATGGCGAGCTGTAGCACAGTTAGAACAATTAACTCTTTGAATTTCTCTCCGGTAGGGTCACGCCACTCATCACACACATTCTGTTATAGATTGTCCCAGTCCACCCCTGAAAGATCCTCATTCATGAGTTCAAAGTTATGGAGGTTTAGTCCACGGAAGGTCATGTGGTCCCAGTTCGTTGTCTGGGTGGCTTTTCGAGTTCGACAAGTGGATTGAACGCTAATGTACACTCAACAACTCGATGGTCTGAGATCTTCGAATCCTCTGTTGTGATGGCAGCGATGTATTGTGGGGAGTTGGTAAGGATGATATCAAGGATATTATTTCCTCGTGTAGGTTTGTCCATCATTTGTGAAAGAAAATGTTCCTCCACAAACTTCATGGTTCGTTGGTAGATAAGAACCCGCCTTCATTGGACTGTTCGATTCCCAATCGTACAGTGGTAGGATCAGGTCCCCCATAATGAACATTTCAGGACATCTACTATAACGGTAAAGGGGAACTTTATGTCTGTCGCGCCATTTGCGCCAATATTTGGCGCCATTGGCGCCAATTGGCACCAAATATTGCTCTGCGATAGTCCCTAGTGGGCCAGGCACTCTGAGTAGTAGTAGTAGTACAGGCTGGTATATACATTGTTGACAGAGGAGTTTGTAAAAGACGGCATTACAATTGTTAATCAAATCGCATAGACGTAAAAGAATATGCACAGTGACTTACCTTTCTTGTCTTCTTTTTGAAGTAATTCCAAGTCATCTAATGTTCCAGTTCTTGCTTCTATGTTTGTGATCAAGTCCTAAAAATGATTTTGATCATTTCGATTCTGGTACAGTTCGACTCCGAATTTCCGGATGTACATTGCATACTGTACAGTATCACTATCATGGGCTGTCAGAGCATTGGCCTGAGGGTGAAGAGCGCGCTCTTGACACCAGTCAGCATTGGCCTGACAGATCATGGGGGGTCTCATGTGTTGGGTGGGCGGACTCTAGTGCTACACTCTAAGTCTACAGTGGACTCTATATCTAAATTTAGATTTAGATAAAGAGTCCAAATAAGTCTAAACTCTAGGAGGAGTCTATGTCTAAAAAGTCTAAAATAAGCGGACTCTATATCTACATAAGTCTAAATTAGAGATAGAGTCCGCCATTCTCAGCGAACTCGAGATTTCGGCCGTTAGGCCGGAAACGAGAGTTTGCTGTACCTCTATACTAGTTTAGAAGTGTTAGGGCCATTGTTTGGGTTCGAGGTTAGGGTTAGGGTGATGGTTAGGGTTAGGTTTTGGGTTGGTTTAGGGTTTTAGATATAGAGTCCGGTTTGGTGGATTTGGCGCCAAAATGTACTAGGGGACTCTATGTCTAAAAAGTCTAAAAAAAGCGGACTCTATATCTACATAAGTCTAAATTAGAGATAGAGTCCGCCATTCTCAGCGAACTCGCGATTTCGGCCGTTAGGCCGGAAACGAGAGTTTGCTGTACCTCTATACTAGTTTAGAAGTGTTAGGGCCATTGTTTGGGTTCGAGGTTAGGGTTAGGGTGATGGTTAGGGTTAGGTTTTGGGTTGGTTTAAAGTTTTAGACATAGAGTCCGGTTTGGTGGATTTGGCGCCAAAATGTACCAGGGGACTCTATGTCTAAAAAGTCTACACAGGGCGGACTCTTTATCTAAACTTTTTTCTAAGTCTAACTGTAGATAAAGAGTCCGTTTTTAGATATAGAGTCCGCCTTGAATTTAGATAAAGAGTCCATTAGCACTAGAGTCCGCCCACCCTCATGTTGGTTACATTGGTACTGGTAGTATGGACGTGTTTGTGGCCTACAAACAAAACAAACATAACAAAACATTTGTTTATTTTGTTTGTTGGTTTTTTTTTGCTTGTTGGTTTTATTTGTTGGTTTTGTTGATTTTGTTATTTTGTTGTTTTTTGTTAATTTTATTGGGTTTATTGGCTTTTTTGGTGAATAAGAATTTTGTTGGTTTTGTTGGTTGGCTTAGTTCTTTTGTTTATGACTAACAATTAACAAATATAACAAACAAAGAACGAACAAATCACGATACAACTAACAAATCTCAACAAACCAACAAATCTCAACAAAACTACAAATCTCAACAAATCTTTGGCGACATAGACACTTGGTGTGGGGATCGCACCAGGTGTCTATGTCGCCAAAACAAATCTCAACAAAGACAAAAACAAAACTAACAAAATATTTTTAGTTTTGTTATTTTCGTTAGGAATAACAAAACCAACAAAACTAACAAACAAAACTAACCCCCCCAAACTAACAAAACTATCGTTTGTTGGTTTTGTTGGTTTTTGTTGGTACCTATGTGCGGTTTGTTAGTTCAACTACATACATACATACAAAATTCGCGTACCAACAAAAACAACACAAATAACAAAACCAACATGATTTTCCAATGAAATCTCGCCAAATTATTTGAATTGATTAATAAACTCATTAAACAAAACTTGCAGATTTTAAAATTTAGTATCCTCTCTGGCTGCTCATCTCACTTTCTCTCTCACACATACACGCCCTACTGTACTGCAATTACAATAAAGGGGAACATGCAGATCACTATGTTGGAAGAAAGGTTTTACATGTTGGACTGTAGGCTACTGATACACTATAGTATTGCCAGGTTCTGCCTACAGATCGCGCGCTCCACGGGTGATCTGTATTTTTTTTTAAAAATAAGGTTTGAACATAACAACTATAGTAGCTGATCCTGACAAGTTATTAGATAGGGAGCAAAATTACAAAAATATCTGGTTCGAGCCGGGCCGGTGGCCCTCGCCAGATATTTTTTTAATTTCCCTCCCTATCTTATCCTGAATAGATCTCATTCATTGATGTTTAAAACTTAGCTCGGCTGAAAGGAAAACGTATCATTGGACCCAAACGTTTTTGGACTACGTAACAAATATTTACTTGTCTCAAACTTACTGCTCTTACATCTTTCAGTAATTCAACATAAATCCAACACAAGATAACAAAGATAAATATAGCAGTTCCAGAGAGGGGTGTGCGATACGGCTTTAAAATTCTTGCTATCTTTGTAGTTGAGAGAGAGGTATCTAACAGAGGCATGTTGAGAGTGGGGTGTGTGAGTCGTGTAGAATAACCTCATGGAAAATATAACCACAGATGAGACGTGTACAACATGTGTCTCATGTGGACCATGCTGCACTCTACACTGTAGAGATTTGGGTAATGAGTTTAATTTGTACACACTGCATAGACTCAGTCTACAGTGTGTAAAAATTAAACTCATTACCCAAATCTGAATAAGGTCGCGATATCCAGACACGGTTGATTTTAAATCGAGAATATTTAATTATTGAAATTTACAAAATTGCATAATACAGTCGGACCCCGATTTACCGGGCCCCGATTTACCGGAACCCCGATTTACCGGGAGGGTCAACTTCCCCCAAAATATGAAATTTACGGTATTTGACCCCGATATACCGGGCACCCCGATTTACCGGGCAAAATCCTTTCCCCCGAGCATCCCGGTAAATCGGGGTCCGACTGTATTATGCAATTTTGTAAATTTCAATAATTAAATATTCTCGATTTAAAATCAACCGTGTCTGGATATCGCGACCTTATTCAGATTTGGGTAATGAGTTTAATTTTTACACACTGTAGACTGAGTCTATGCAGTGTGTACAAATTAAACTCATTACCCAAATCTCTACAGTGTAGAGTGCAGCATGGTCCACATGAGACACATGTTGTACACGTCTCATCTGTGGTTATATTTTCCATGAGGTTATTCTACACGACTCACACACCCCACTCTCAACATGCCTCTGTTAGATACCTCTCTCTCAACTACAAAGATAGCAAGAATTTTAAAGCCGTATCGCACACCCCTCTCTGGAACTGCTATATTTATCTTTGTTATCTTGTGTTGGATTTATGTTGAATTACTGAAAGATGTAAGAGCAGTAAGTTTGAGACAAGTAAATATTTGTTACGTAGTCCAAAAACGTTTGGGTCCAATGATACGTTTTCCTTTCAGCCGAGCTAAGTTTTAAACATCAATGAATGAGATCTATTCAGGATAAGATAGGGAGGGAAATTAAAAAAATATCTGGTGAGGGCCACCGGCCCGGCTCGAACCAGATATTTTTGTAATTTTGCTCCCTATCTAATAACTTGTCAGGATCAGCTACTATAGTTGTTATGTTCAAACCTTATTTTTAAAAAAAAATACAGATCACCCGTGGAGCGCGCGATCTGTAGGCAGAACCTGGCAATACTATAGTGTATCAGTAGCCTACAGTCCAACATGTAAAACCTTTCTTCCAACATAGTGATCTGCATGTTCCCCTTTATTGTAATTGCAGTACAGTAGGGCGTGTATGTGTGAGAGAGAAAGTGAGATTAGCAGCCAGAGAAGATATTAAAAATCTTGTTCCGATATGTGATGCTGCAGTAGCTAAGGGCATGTTCAGGATATAGTGAGAGGAAATGTAGATAAATTGTAGGCGAGGTAGCTCAATAGGTTAGAGCAATGTACATGTAATGCAGAGGTTGTCGGTTCGAGCCCGGCCCTCGCCAGATATTTTTCTAATTTTCCTCCCTATCTAATCCTGAACAGATCTCATTCATTGATATTTAACCAAACCATTCTTCCAACACCGTGATCTGCCCGCTGTATGTTTCCCCTTTACTGTTGTACAGTAGGGCGTGTATGTGTGAGAGAGAAAGTGAGATTAGCAGCCAGAGAAGATATTAAAAATCTTGTTCCGATATGTGATGCTGCAGTAGCTAAGGGCATGTTCAGGATATAGTGAGAGGAAATGTAGATAAATTGTAGGCGAGGTAGCTCAATAGGTTAGAGCAATGTACATGTAATGCAGAGGTTGTCGGTTCGAGCCCGGCCCTCGCCAGATATTTTTCTAATTTTCCTCCCTATCTAATCCTGAACAGATCTCATTCATTGATATTTAACCAAACCATTCTTCCAACACCGTGATCTGCCCGCTGTATGTTTCCCCTTTACTGTTGTACAGTAGGGCGTGTATGTGTGAGAGAGAAAGTGAGATTAGCAGCCAGAGAAGATATTAAAAATCTTGTTCCGATATGTGATGCTGCAGTAGCTAAGGGGCAGCAGAGTCATCGAGAAAAGCGACATCGTCCGCGTATTCCCACTCATTAACTGGGAGCAGGTTTTCTTGTATCGGCGGGTTTGGTCGGATAGTTGATGTCACGGAGCGTAGGTGGTTGAGTGCTCCCGCAAGGTATAAAGTAAAGAGATTCCCAGACAGACTATCTCCCTGAAAAGCTCCGATGGATAAGTTAAACTCCTCAGGCAGACAGTTATCAACTCTCACTCTTAGCCTTGTATCAACTCTCCCTCTCTCTCTCAGCAGCACTGGGGAGAATTACCACAGTTTTCGTGATCTGTATAGTTGACCCATTTTGTTTCTGTGCCCATACAATATTTCTGGTGCTGGTACCCTATTTGTAGGCGTGCTGCCAGGGACCGGTATATGATGACACACAGTCCCTGATAGGGTGCAGTATAATGATGGATAGGATCTTTCTGGTTCCGTTAAGTAAACATAGGGGTCTTATACTCTTAAGAGGGCCCTTGGGTTTACCAGGTTTCTGGAGAGGTGCCAAGTAACCTTCTGTGAAAGATGGCACCGACTCATGTTGTTCAAAACATCGGTTGATGAGAGATGTGAAACTCTCGTAGAACGATGTAGTGGCGTGTTTCAGGAATTCGTTGGGGATACCGTCTGGACCTACCGCCTTGCCATTCCGTAGTTTGGAAGCTGCCCTTTTCACCTCATCTGTGATAGGGGTATTCAGGGGTCTAGGTGGTCCAAGGAAAGGTACAAGGGGGGTCTCGTCTGCAGGACAGGTGTAGTGCTCCTCAAAGTAGTCCCTTATAATCCTGGCCTTCTTGGTGTCCTTGAGGACGAGGTTTTCTTCACTGTCGTGAACTGTGACTGGCTCAGGTTTCACAATTCCTGCCAGCTGTCTTGTTGCCTAGAACATTTTGCGTGAGTCATCACTGTTGTTGATGGCTGATGCAAGACTCTCAGCTACTTCTCTTCGTAAGACCTTTAGTCTGCGCTTGATGTCAGCAGATAAACGGTTAATCCTCTTGGCGACATAGCCACCTAGTGCGATCCCCACATGTGTGTGGGGATCACACCAGGTGTCACCAATTAATCCTCTTTCTCAGACCGGAACGGATACTCAGGGAGTTGTTGTTCAGTTTGTTCAGGAGATTTTTCCGATCAGATGACATGTCCATTGTCCACTATCTCTGGGTCTGAATCTGATGTGTGGTGCCTCTTCCTAGCAAGAGGTTTGAACCCAACAGACTTTGCGAGCTTGACGTTATCGAAGAGGTTTTTGAAATCATTGTTTGTTGACTCTGATGAGTCAGTAGTTGCTATTCCCTGGTCAAGTTCCGATTGTTACTCCGCACGTGCTGCTGCACTAGCAATAAACGTGGTGCAGGTATCGTATTGTCTGGACACAACTGCCCTCTTGCGGTACAGCTTGTGCCCGACAGTGCACACATTGGCAATCACAAGTTTATGATCGCTCCTGAGGAAACTTTTGCTTCGTGACCTGAACAGAATGTAGTCAATCTGTGAGAAATACGGCCTTGTAAGCCCTGATTTCTTTTCCTTCACCCAACCTGTCCGAGTGGAGATGTGGCGTGAAGACTGAAGAGTGTTTAAAAGCAGAGTTGGCTATAAAGAGACTGTTAGTAATGCAAAAGTCTGCAAGTCGCCGGCCGTTTTCGTTTCGCCGTCCAATTGAAAAAGAACCCATTATCTCGTTGATTCTACTGACAGGATCATGAAGGGGACGTTTGCCAATTTTAGTCTCCGAGGATCCACGGTTCGTACCGGGCTGGTACGTCCAGAGCTTGACTGAGCTCGTCGTAGAAACGATGTGCGAGTTGAGGGTTGAGGATGGATTTGGGGTTGGTTGGGCTGTAGTAGTTTATGAGACGTAAATGGGCTGCGTGGCTATAGACGTTTGAAAAAAGTTGGTATAGATAATAAAAGTGTACTCTTTTTGGATCGCGCGTGGACATTTGGCTGGAGTTCCGTGGGTCTAATAATAGCGCGCCGACTACAAGTACAAACGGCAGCGAAAATCACAAAACAAAACGAAATCTTTATATTTATTTCAACATTTTTGGGAGAATGTACATGGTTGGTGACATGGACATGGTGCGACCCCCACACACAGGTGTCTGCTCCGCCCCAAAAGGATCATTTCTTTCAGTTTCAAGGGATGTTGCACGCGATCCACTGGTCACAGAAGACTTTTGATCCTAATATACTGGAAAAACCCCGAGAAGTTTATTTGTCAACAGGAAGTGGGTCAAAATTGACACTGAATCCAGATCTATAATCTGGCTTCCTAGAGTTTCTGTGCTACGCCCAAGCGGTTTAGAAGATATTGGGAAGTATGTTGATGCAATTAGCATGAGAATTTGATGCCGGGATTTTCCAGTACTCACAACTCCTCAACCTAGACCTATCTCCCAGTATCGTTAGACTCAGTACAAACCGCCCGGGGGTGGGGCAAAAATTCTCAGAAGCCAGATTATAAATTTGACTTCATACTGCAGTATCAATTTTGACCCATTTCCTGTTGACAGACAAACAAGAGCCCATAAAAGGAGTATATAAGGATCAATTTGTAGTCTTTTGCGACCAACCGGATACAAATCGGTCCAGTGGATCGCGTGCAACATGAACATCCCTTGAAAGAAACGACCCTTTTTGGAGCGGACACCTGTGTGTTGGGTCGCACCACGTGTCCATATCACCAATGTACACGGCACACGCATTATTATATAATAACAACATACACACAAAACACAAGCCAAGAAGCAGTGACCTTTGAACAAATTAGAGAGTCTTAAGATCTTCCCCATCATTTAAAACAAATGAAACAGATTTGGCGCCAGGTGAGTTGGGAATGTTGCATACATCCTCTCCCTCTGAAGGATACTTCACCTGGACAGCCCAGGAGATTTCTTCATCACAGTAGGGCTCAGTGATACGACTTTGTTTTCTTGTCTGAGATACATGGCTCCTTTGAAGCACCAGCTCCATATTCACCCATGGTTTTGGGCTCATTGGCAACACACTCGGTTCTGTTACAATGTTATCTGGCCCGTTACTGGTGTTATTACAATCCGTACTTAGGTCGTTCTTGTTACTGGTCTTACTTTTGCGCTTTCGGCGGAGTTTTTCTGGCTGGTACTGGGACACTTCATCAGCGACGCCACTCATAACGTTGAAAACATCGTGACCCATGGAAGTGAGCATGTTCATTGTTTCACGTTTCAGAACCTTGCCTCGCAGCATGTAAATAAGGGGATCAAAGGCGCTGTTGATATATATCACACATGTCATGTAGGCGGCTATGATACCCTTTGCCTCACACGAGAGAGAACACTGACCCCCAATCACAGGGTAAAGGTGACGAATCGTATAACAGCATAAAAACATGAGAGACACGTATAAAGTGGTTATTGTAGCCTGTCTGAAATTTTTTTCCCGGGTCTTGATCACTGTTTTACGAATAACAATGAGCTTAATGAGAAGGAAGAGGGACAGTGAGAAAACAAGAATTAGTGTTATTAGGAACGTTGGTATAAAGAAGACGTAACCGTACTTGGACATGGACCATCCGCAGTTTTCTATCGGAACCCTGAAAATGATTGAGAAGATGAATATAAAAAGAAATGAAAAAATATTAACGTGCTATGGGGTTTGCACTGATCATACTGATCATGATCATATATGATCAAGATCTTGATCAAGTCGCGCAGACTGATCAAGCTTGATCATCTGATCAAGCTTAGACAGTAAAAACTGAAAATTATTTATATCAGAGCGAAAACCACTGTACCCGACTAACTTCAATAAGTACTCTGAATCACGTAAGCTAGTTTTCAAATCCGTCAGAGGTCAGGAAAGTGTTCTAATTGGGCATAGTTGGGTCTAATTGACCCCACTTACAACTTGTCACCTGGAAATAAATAGACGCGGACGTGATGGCACTTTTCTGACTAATTTTGATACACTGAATCACATAAACAACTTTTCCACGCCCCCAGAGGTCGGGGAAGTGTCCTATTGAGTATAATCCCTAGATTAACCGGAATTAACGAGGTAATCCCGTAAAGAGCTGGAGACCCCGCGCGGAAAAGTTGTTTATGCGATTCAGTGTATCAAAATTAGTCAAAAAAGTGCCATCACGAATAAAGGTCCACTGTTCAACAATCACCGCAGTTACGTTAATACAGGTTATATGGCACTTTCCCGACCTCCGAAGGATTTAAAAACTAGCTTACAAGATTAAGAGTATCAAAATCAGTCGGGTATAGCTGTTTTCGCTTTGATATGAACAATGATCTGTAGAGATCTCCTTCCGAAAGGACATATCATCTCTACGGCTCATAAACAATTATCCGATATTTAGTCCAAAAACCAATTATAAATAAACTTGTTTGGTGCGTCGAAGAAATATCTTCGAATATCTTGGTGTGATCCCGCCCTTATGAACTATAGCGGCTTCAAAGTTCTCACAAAGCCTATACCATGCGAAATGATTATGCGAAATGATATAAGGAACCACTGTTCCAAACGGCAAGTCTCTACTATAGCTATTTGTGGTTTAGGAGAACACTCAATCTCCTACCCTCCCCTTTGGTGACATAGGTGTGGGGATCGCACTAGCTGTGGCTATGTCGCCAACCCTCCCCTCCCTTCCCATCCCGTCCCCTCCTGTCAGGCCAATGCTCTGACCACAGTTCTTGCGCGCTCCAATGCTCTGACAGGTCCCCTCCCATCCCTTACATTTTTGCATTTGGGAATCCTTTGGCAAATTGTTAGCTGACATCTGATCGTTTTGAAAATTTGCATGCCTCTTCTCCTATATGAGGGCCCTCAGAGTACAAAATTTCAGCTCTCTACTTCATCTGGAACATGCATCAAAAACCTCGAAATCTGCAATGGTATAGTAGCACTGGCTACGCGCTTGTGTGTAGAAGTGTTGCGTGTGCTCTCTCTTTTGTTTTTTGAGTTAGAGGGTATTTCTAAGGT
>AVPN01000029.1:145817-155818 GCA_000695325.1 Pleurobrachia bachei | reverse complement strand
TTGTTCCAACCCCCCCCCCTTTACATTTGTGATTCGGGGGCGCGGCGCCCAAAACACAGTCTAACCAGGCAAATATAATATTGTGGGAGTCGACTAGGTTGTTGTTGTAGGGCTATTTATTGTGAGATAGTCTGCACTGTGAGACCAGATCTAGCGGTCTAATAGGGGGGCATCATATAGGGGGACAGGAGCCTAAATGCCTCTGAGACTTTTTCTCCTTATGCCTCTCTCTTCCACTTCTCTCTCTCAGTCAGTGGCTTCAATCAGACTTTCCCTCTCTCTCTTGATCAATGCCCCCTCTCTGTGTGTACGTTCCTCTCTGACTGCGGGGACATAAGAAGCAAGTTAAACACACGGAGACAGCAAGACAGTCGCCGCAATAAAGATAGAGAGTGAGATAGAGAGATAGAATGAGAGAGAGGGCTATGTGAAATATAAACATTTGCGGGCTCCTAAAGCTTCCATCGATCTCTCTTTCCCTCTAGATTATTACAGACAGTATGATCCCATTTCCTTTTGAAAAAGTGCATAATGCATATATCACGTGACTGGTTCCCTCCACAAACCCCTCTAGCACTCTACACCTACAATAAACTTTTAAAACCAGAGCGGCCCTCCATTTCTCTTTATAACACGCACGATGTGCTGCATGTATTGAAAACTACCAACGTTTGTTGATTATACAGACAACGTTCCTCCTCCCATTTGAAATTGATCCATTTAATCAAAATTCCTCCGTCTTCTATAGTGGTCTGGGGTCTCCTGCTTCCAATATCTTCATATCAAAAACACAATCCATTTCCTAACCCCCTCCTTCCCCAGACGTCCTGTGACTACAGCCGAAAGTGGTCGACCGTGACGAGTGCTATGGAATCAAACCTCCTCCAGCTACCCAACAAGCGACACTGCAAATGTCGCACCTATGGGTGCAATGGTGAGCTTTGTGGGAACACGGACGATAGGAATGTGTTCAATGTCTTTGAAACCAGCAAATGTGCCATGAAGAGAGACACCCTTCAAGAAAGGTGAGGGTCTAAACTCTCACGATTATTGTTTAAATTTCATTCAACTTTGATGGCCACCCCTTGTAATTCACCTCACCAGTATATTATGGCTAAGAAGGGCCGTACCCCAATTAGTGCTTACAAGGGGGTTTTTGTCATAGCTAGTGACGAGATCGGTAACAACCCTACCACAACTTGTCCAATCTTTAATTGATTAACAAGCAATCAGAGCAGTCCCCTCCAATCTATCAGATTTGATCCAAACCCTGTTACACACTCTCTAACAAGCTAGCCCACCAAAATGATACATATTCGTTCACTGGCCTTTACACCCTGTTAGGCCAATACTCTTCCCGTAATTCTCACGAAAGAAATAGAATAGGGTCAAGCCGACAGGCCAATGCTCTGGCAGTTGACCCCACAATTATAAACCGGTCCCCATTTCTCTCCAGGTGCTATGAGGACTACGGGGTATGTCGATTTAACAGCAAAACGGGGTGCAGCTGGAAGGGCAAGAAGAAGCCTAAAACGTGTATGAAAACAGCTAGAAGATACCGGTCAGTTGACTCAACGTGAGAGGAATATCAACTAGAATCTGATAGGAGAGAGAGAGATACAACTCATGGATAGGAAGTAGGAAGACACCCACAATGATCTGAACAAGAGACAATCACACACAGCCCTGACTATGGTGTTGGGGTGATTTCAGACAAATGGACGCGGGACCTCGAGGTGCAATAAAATGAAGAAAAATGACAATTCTAGAGCTTGTGCTGCGAGAGTACGTGTGTGTGACGTGTGTATTATTTGAGACCCAAGGACAGTTTTATATATCTGGATGACACAATGCCGCAGAATCACAATCTTTATGTATTTTCGCCTGTTTTAAGGCGAGATTAGCATTGGTCAGCTGCAAAAATCGTGGTTACATTTCATGCTTTTGTGTTACATTATATCGACACATAATATTTCTTTCAAAAACCCCCTGAAAACTTTTGTTTGGACTGCATGGTAAGTGGTAACCATGGTAACTGGGACAATTATACTCAATAGACCTTCATCTCAATCAATCAAGTAATGCCCATGGGATTGGAAGGGGTGCTGGTAACTACAAATACATTGGGATGCACCTGTTTCTGGTGATAACCCAAGTTCCAATCAACAACGGATAGATTTTCAGGGGCTAGACAACACACCTCTTCTACTCAAAGAGCACCATACCCAATCTACTCAGAAGCAGACAGCACCTACTAACAGTTCATCATATTGGTATATCACTCATTGATTAGGAATCACTCCCTCCCCCTAATCACTAATCAGCTGGGTAGATTGGGGAGGGAACAAGGTAGTACGAAACGTTATCCAATCATAACAAACAGGTGTGACATATCACAACAAACAAATCAGGGGGAGGGGATCTCATCACAGTAATGACAATCTGAAGTTCAGGGCGGCACAGCTACTAACAAGCGCGTGGGATCGCGGAAATGTGATCGCACCGCCCATCTGATATAGGGGAGGGGGACCTCATAATTGCCCCCCTAGGGGGGAGCCAGCCCACTAGGGACGGAAGGGTGGTAGGGGGTATAAGAGGGGGTTCAGTCCAGTTTGAGTTATTAACAATTCTTGTGTTATCATCATTATGAGTTCCCTACCAGTACCAGTTTTTGCAACTCCCCCTGGCTCCTACCATTCCCATTGCAGCACCCAGCAGCAGCAACATTGGACTTCAGCCCCGCCATTCAAACCTGCCATACCTCAAGGTAAGGTGTTCAATAACTTGTTGAGTAAAGGTTGGGAGATCTCTCTCAACCCTTACCCAACAATTAGCAACACTGTCAGAGCATTGTCCTGACCCTATTCTCAGAACATTGACCTGACAGGTGTATGCCGCTATGTTTAGGGATGAAGTGCGATAGGATCATGACACTTCCACAGTTTGAACTTCGTGCCCATAATTTCACCCAGTGAATTAAGCCGCAATATCTGCTGCAAATCTAAATTACAGGGGTGCCGGGTGGGTCTGACAGGGGTGCTGGTAACTACAAATACATTTGACTACACCTGTTTTTGGTGATAACCCAAGTTCCAATCAACAAAGGATAGATTTTCAGGGGCTAGACAACACACCTCTTCTACTCAAAGAGCACCATACCCAATCTACTCAGCAGCAGACAGCACCTACTAACAGTTCATCATATTGGTATATCACTCATTGATTAGGAATCACTCCCTCCCCCTAATCACTAATCAGCTGGGTAGATTGGGGAGGGAACAAGGTAGTACGAAACGTTATCCAATCATAACAAACAGGTGTGACATATCACAACAAACAAATCAGGGGGAGGGGATCTCATCACAGTAATGACAATCTGAAGTTCAGGGCGGCACAGCTACTAACAAGCGCGTGGGATCGCGGAAATGTGATCGCACCGCCCATCTGATATTAAGGGGAGGGGACACCTCATAATTGCCCCCCCCCCTAGGGGGGAGCCAGCCCACTAAGGACGGAAGGGTGGTAGGGGGTATAAGAGGGGGTTCAGTCCAGTTTGAGTTATTAACAATTCTTGTGTTATCATCATTATGAGTTCCCTACCAGTACCAGTTTTTGCAACTCCCCCTGGCTCCTACCATTCCCATTGCAGCACCCAGCAGCAGCAACATTGGACTTCAGCCCCGCCATTCAAACCTGCCATACCTCAAGGTAAGGTGTTCAATAACTTGTTGAGTAAAGGTTGGGAGATCTCTCTCAACCCTTACCCAACAATTAGCAACACTGTCAGAGCATTGTCCTGACCCTATTCTCAGAACATTGACCTGACAGGTGTATGCCGCTATGTTTAGGGATGAAGTGCGATAGGATCATGACACTTCCACAGTTTGAACTTCGTGCCCATAATTTCACCCAGTGAATTAAGCCGCAATATCTGCTGCAAATCTAAATTACAGGGGTGCCGGGTGGGTCTGACATATCTTCTAGTATAATACGTGATTTACTTGTTGTATTGGATGTCACTCGATACACGTGATCCCTCTGAATCTCTGATTAGCTTGACCCTCTTCCTCACATCACACAGTACCACGTAGCACAAAGTGTTTCAGATCCGATATCTCTCTCCTAATTAAGCCACCACAACAACACCTAATTAGGGCACCTGCAGCACGGTGGTGTGCAGTAGCACATGGTGACGGATAGCACCAGTGTATTCGTATGTTTTTGTGTCCTACACAACACACATGCACGTGTCTCTCTGTTGCTCTGTTTATATTTAAGCCCCGCTACGACAGATGTACAGGTCCTAATCGGTGTGAGATAAAAATGTGAACGTGATAACAAGATGAGCTGATATAATGACTTACGTAGACCTACTGGCATGTGCACCCACCCCCACTGGAGGAGGAGGTTCAGGATCATCTCCCCACCATCACCACCACCATCTCCACCAGTTTGGAGGAACACCAGTACCTCCTGGATCTGGGATACTCCACGAGCACTTAGGTTGTTGTTAAAACACATGTGTTGATTGGGCAGTTAATTGGTAGTTAGGAACAAAGATTGTTTAGAACCTATATATCACTAACTGCTGCCTGATTCTATCTCACTTCTCTAACAGTAGTATTTGTTGTTGCTAACACTTGCCCCCCTCCACAGGTGGTCCCAGTTCGCCCCGGACACCCCCAGTTGCCAAGACACCCACTTCTCAGTTCTACTTCCAGTTCCCTCCGACACCCGTGGTAAGTTACCTTTCGAGACTGTGGTGCCAGTTTTCCATAATTCAACACCCACATCTTGTTTGTTTAGATAGTATTGTGGCATTGCATGTTTGTACATGTAGACTGTAGAGCTATCTAGCACCTCTCCCGTGAAACTGTTTCAAACAGTGTTTGTTTCTTTAGCTGCAGTCATGTTGTTGCTGCTGTACTGCCTATCAGTTTAGGTTGTGTACCATATGTCTGAGGTGAGATATATATTCTCACTTTAGCCTAAAGTTTAGGTTGTTTGAAGCTGTAGAAGATCGTATTGATATTGTAACAAATGTAGTTCTTCTTCTCTCACTAACACCACACTCTCTCTCCCCCTAGACGCCGACCTACAGTCCCAGTACACCAGTCCGAACGGAGCCCATCTTCACCTTTCCTGAACCCCTCCAAATCACACCACCACTACCAACAACAACCTCCCCCGGCCTCCCTCCTCTCTCTTCCTCATCACCACCCCTCTGCAACCTCCTCCCTCCCCACCTGGATGTGCTGAATGACGTCACTCTCTGCCCGCCCCTGGATACCACCCAGGATGGACCGTACATCGTCCCTACTACCACAGCCTGGGGACCTCCCCCACCCCACCAACACCATGACCCCTACACCAACTTCCTACTGCAACAAAACCCGTGCCACCCGGTACCCGATCTGAGCGAGGAGGTGATCAAGAACAGCATCAGCAGCAGCGAGTTGTTTTTCAGTCACCATGGTTACCAACCAACCTACCCACCACCCCCACCCGTTACCACGGCAACCAACAACACGGTGACAACCCAACAGAGGACACCACCCTCCAGTCTACATGATAATGAGAAATACTTTGTAACCGGGGCACCTCACGGAAACTTCTGTTATGTAACTCACGGCAAGGTAAGGAACAATTCCGGCCCTAATTCCCCCTGCTCTCTCCTAGAACCAAGTGATTGATTACCCCTCCCCCTGACCTAGTCTAAAATAATTTGCCCAACCCTAAATACATCGCAATATAACTCTAACACGTACCTCTCTCAGGTGAAACCAAGGAAAAGGACAGCCTTCACAGAGCGTCAACAATTCCAACTGGAGGAGGCCTTTGAGAGAAAGAACTACATCAGCACAGCAGAACGGCACCAACTCTCCCAAGAGATCGGTCTATCCGTCCACACCATCCTTCTGTGGTACCAGAACAAGCGGGCCAGGCTGAAGAAACGAGGCATCCCTGCTAAACGATGTGATTGATGTGTGAGAGAGGGGAGAAAGAGAGACGGGGACTTTTTATTTTCTTACATTTCTAGTAAGATTATTATGTTTTTAGATTCAGCTGCTTTGTGTTATGTATGCAGTATTTTAGCTTTAGATTTCAAGAGAGAGATTTATTTCTTAGTATTTTAACTATCAATTGAGTGAGAGAGTGAGAGAGAGAGAATCTGATCTATACTTTCTTCATTTTTTTGAAAGGGTTGCTTATACTGATTTTTAGGTGTGCTTCTAACGAATTCTACGCCGGTGTAGTGTGTTACTATTTACTATTTCTCAGTTTAACTGAAATTACACCAAACCTAAATCTTGTGTTTTAATTTCATGGTCTATTGGTGGCAGGGGGGGGGGGTGCCTGTAGGGGTCAACGGGATTCTAATCAATTTGGTTTAGTCAATAGGCCTCATTTTATGTTTGACTGAATTTAGCTAGTGGTGCTAGAACGGAGCCCATCTTCCCCTTTCCTGAACCCCTCCAAATCACACCACCACTACCAACAACAACCTCCCCCGGCCTCCCTCCTCTCTCTTCCTCATCACCGCCCCTCTGTAACCTCCTCCCTCCCCACCTGGATGTGTTGAATGACGTCACTCTCTGCCCGCCCCTGGACACCACCCAGGATGGACCGTACATCGTCCCTACTACCACTTCCTGGGGACCTCCTCCTCCACCCCACCACCACCACGACCCCTACACCAACTTCCTCCTGCAACAAAACCCGTGCCACCCTGTACCCGATCTGAGCGAGGAGGTGATCAAGAACAGCATCAGCAGCAGCGAGTTGTTTCTCAGTCACCATGGTTACCAACCAACCTACCCACCACCCCCACCCGTTACCACGGCAACCAACAACACGGTGACAACCCAACAGAGGACACCACCCTCCAGTCTACATGATAATGAGAAATACTTTGTAACCGGGGCACCCCACGGAAATTTCTGTTATGTAACTCACGGCAAGGTAAGGAACAATTCCGGCCATAATTCCCCCTGCTCTCTCCTAGAACCAAGTGATTGATTACCCCTCCCCCTGACCTAGTTTATAATAATTTGCCCAACCCTAAATACATCGCAATATAACTCTAACACGTACCTCTCTCAGGTGAAACCAAGGAAAAGGACAGCCTTCACAGAGCGTCAACAATTCCAACTCGAGGAGGCCTTTGAGAGAAAGAACTACATCAGCACAGCAGAGCGGCATCAACTCTCCCAAGAGATCGGTCTTTCCGTCCACACCATCCTTCTGTGGTACCAGAACAAGCGGGCCAGGCTGAAGAAACGAGGCATCCCTGCTAAACGATGTGATTGATGTGTGAGAGAGGGGAGAAAGAGAGACGGGGACTTTTTATTTTCTTACATTTCTAGTAAGATTATTATGTTTTTAGATGTGTTATGTATGCAGTATTTTAGCTTTAGATTTCAAGAGAGAGATTTATTTCTTAGTATTTTAACTATCAATTGAGTGAGAGAGTGAGAGAGAGAGAATCTGATCTATACTTTCTTCATTTTTTTGAAAGGGTTGCTTATACTGATTTTTAGGTGTGCTTCTAACGAATTCTACGCCGGTGTAGTGTGTTACTATTTACTATTTCTCAGTTTAACTGAAATTACACCAAACCTAAATCTTGTGTTTTAATTTCATGGTCTATTGGTGGCAGGGGGGGGGGGTGCCTGTAGGGGTCAACGGGATTCTAATCAATTTGGTTTAGTCAATATGCCTCATTTTATGTTTGACTGAATTTAGCTAGTGGTGCTATTAGATTAGTAGTTCTATAGACTTGTGTGTCGAATGCCAGGCCCAGCCCCTGCCGGGGAGAGTTTTCTAGTGGTACGTGTGTCAATGGTGTAATAAAGTTAGCTTTTTATCCCTCTCTCTCTATGTTTATCCATAGATTCTGCTTAAAAAAAATAGCTGGTCGATTGGATTTTGGCCAAATAAATTAAGAGAAAAGGAAGCATAAACACATGGCTCTCCCTTACACACCACACACGTGCTAAAAAATAGAGTTCCACAGCTTTATCATGATATCCTGAAGACCTTGACACTGCCGCTATCATCACAGGTTACCACAAGATTCTCGGATATCCGCATATCCAGTAGCTGGGAGGAATGTCCGCCCGTCACCTCAGCTATCACCTCCCCCTGATCCACATCCCATACCCGCACAATGCCGTCCAGACAGCAGGTCACCAGGTGGTGCTCACTGTCACCCGCCCACTGGGTCTTTACAACCCCATCGGGGTGGGTTAGGATGGTTCGGAGTCGTTGTAGAGCGGTATCCCAAACACACACCCGATCCTTCACATAGGAAGCAGCAACTAGGTGTCGCGTTGGATGAAACGAAATGTGCTCCACTGAGTCATCCATGTTACCCTTAACTCCAGGGACCTTCTCTCTCAATGTACCAATCACTTTACCGCCCCCAGATATCAGATGAAGGGTTGAGTCAGTTCCCCCAACTAGTAGGAGCCCATCATCCGGTGCCCGGCCCACACTCGTCAACTCAGCCCTCACCTCAACAGACACGGACGCCTCCCCAGATTTGAGGTCCAGCACCTTGATCCCACCGTCTTGGTAACCCACCAAAAGGTGCCTGTTGGTGGAGAGGAAGGCAGCATCAACAGGAGGTGCTGAAGAGAGCTGGATGGTTTTAGTTTCAAATGATGGAACCTTCCACATCCAGATCCCTCCCTCAACGGTACCAGCCAGGAGAATCGGGACAACAGGGTGCCATTTGACCCACAGCACATCGCCAACTTCAAAGTCCCAGATCTTGGAATGAGTTGTTGTCTCGAACATTTGGATGAATCCAGAGAGATCAGCGGTGAAGTAGTACTTGTCCCCCGTGCAGAATCCAACGTGAGTTACCGAGTCCTTGTGGCCCTCTATCTTCTTGGTGTCTTCCTTGTCGTCTGAAAATGCAGTTGGAGTTAGATATCCTGACCAGATATTGAGTTAGAAACAGTGGAAATTCTCGCACCAGGTTCCTTCTCATAATTGCAGAACGGAAATAAAACAAGACCCTAAACATAAACACACTCACTAGCATCGTTTGCGATATTCCACACATAAGCCAGGTCATCCTCCCCTCCAGACAGGATAATCTGCTCATTTCCAGATATGGCAACACAGAACACAGAGCCAGAGTGAACATTCAGTGTCCTCTCTGACATATCTTCATCTTCAACACCCTGAAACACGTTAATTAGAATTGTTTGACAAATGTTACTTAGAATTGTTTGACAAATGTTACTTAACATTGAACAGAAACATGGATATATGAGAACTGGGGGGGGCGTGAAACAATAATTTCCCCCCTCGTAAACACACCTCAATTTCGTCAGGTATATCAATGATGTCATCCTCCTGTTCCTCAGGACCACCATCTCCCTCATCATCAGCCTCTATCTCCTCACACTGATCCTCTCCCATCATCTCTTCTTGCATGTCTTCTTCCCTACTGGGATCTGGTGCCCCGTCTGTCATCATGATGGTGCTGGGCTATAAAGGAAGATATGTGGGTTAATTGCTGGGGTATGGGAGGAGTATAAAGGGTTGGGTACCACTACCAGACAAGTGGCGATGGTTCGACTTGACCTGAGATTCCTGGAAATTCAGGATCTCTCTTAGTAAATACAATATGCAATACCCCAATTTCCAGGAATCTCAGGTCAAGTCGAACCATCGCCACTTGTCTGGTAGTGGTACCCAACCCTTTATACTCCTCCCATACCCCACCAATTAACCCATCTATCCTCCTTTATAGCACAGCACCATCATGATGACAGACGGAGCACCAGATCACAGTAGGGAAGAGGACATGGAGGGGGAGATGATGGGAGAGGATCAGTGTGAGGAGATAGAGGCTGATGATGAGGGAGATGGTGGTCCTGAGGAACAGGAGGATGACATCATTGATATACCTGACGAAATTGAGGTGTGTTTACGAGGGGGGAAATTATTGAACTTTTTGACTCCCCCCCCCCTTTTTTCACCCC
>AVPN01000029.1:124041-145500 GCA_000695325.1 Pleurobrachia bachei | reverse complement strand
GGGGTGAAAAAAGGGGGGGGGGAGTCAAAAAGTTCAATAATTTCCCCCCTCGTAAACACACCTCAATTTCGTCAGGTATATCAATGATGTCATCCTCCTGTTCCTCAGGACCACCATCTCCCTCATCATCAGCCTCTATCTCCTCACACTGATCCTCTCCCATCATCTCCCCCTCCATGTCCTCTTCCCTACTGTGATCTGGTGCTCCGTCTGTCATCATGATGGTGCTGTGCTATAAAGGAGGATAGATGGGTTAATTGGTGGGGTATGGGAGGAGTATAAAGGGTTGGGTACCACTACCAGACAAGTGGCGATGGTTCGACTTGACCTGAGATTCCTGGAAATTGGGGTATTGCATATTGTATTTACTAAGAGAGATCCTGAATTTCCAGGAATCTCAGGTCAAGTCGTTTGAAATGCACTTTAAAAGTCAAAGGAGTCGTTGAAGCTGTGAGGTGTGGGTAACACATGATGGCGCGCGTGTTGGAAAAAACTAGTGCTGACAAATGCGCTTTTCACAGATTTTGTCGGTTTGGAGACTGCGCCAACGCGCCAAGAGTGGGACAGAGGCTTTGCCACACGGAGTGAGCTTGGGTCAACTCCCCGGTCGATTCCCAATTCTAAAGCGGGAATCGGCCGGGGAAACTAATCTGAAGTCTAAAGGGGTTGGTATTAAAACACTAAAAAGTGGCAGTGTTAAAAACAAGGTCGACAACAGGTCCAAAACGGGATAAAACACAGAACTTTCTCTCAGGATGAAAAATGGATGCCCCTAGAATTGAAGCTTTCCAACAACTTCAATATTTCATCATTTGACATTGTCCTGGACCGGGTTTCAGCCATCTCTGTCGCAGTAAACACCTCCGCCAGTACCGCTTTGATATCAAAATCTGGGGGAACTGGCACGTTTTTCATGCTGCACAGGATGTTAAAGTTCTTTGTTAGTAGTTCCAGGACTGATTTGGATTTGAAAATGGCTGCGAGGGTCTTGTTTTTCCGGGTAAAGACGATCCTTGTTAGACCATCCCACTCCATAAAGTTGATGTTTGGCATCGGGTTCATGGGTTCAATGCGGACCACGCTAGAGTCAACCTAGGGAGGGGGTACTAGTTAGACTCATCGTTATTGCATAATATCTTGAAATTGTAAAGAAATATATACCAAGGCATTCCTAATCCTGATTGTCTAAATACCTTGGAATGTCTAACTATACCTTAGGAGGTGGTTTGAAGTTGTTACGTCCAACTTTAAGTACGTGATTAACACGTGACATTAGTTGAGTGTTTGCCGACAGCCTGCAGTATAACTTGTCCCCGGGCTTTGCTACCAACCTATCCGCAAACTGAAGTGGAGATAGGATGACATCTATTAAGAATTTTAAATTTTACATAAAATTTTACATAAAATTGAGTTCGATACATTATCCTGTGTGTGAGTGTCGGTGTGTGGAGGGGTTATAGTGTATACACCAAACATACCTCTTTCTGGAACATGAGAATAGCACATCGGAACTTTCTGTGTAGAAGAAGCTTGAAGACGAAGGGAGAGGAGATCTGGTAGGGCATGTTAGCTACACAGACATCAAAATCAGGGAAATCAGACTTGATACAATCACCTGAGGAGTGAGGAGGGTAAATTAAAGACTGGGGATTGGATGGGATACTAAGCAGTTCATAGACTGGCAAGGGGGGTTATCGGTCTAGGAGGGCACACAGCGAGTTGCACAATGTACACTTACCAACAAAGAGGGCTACTACTGATACTTCACTTACCAACGACTATTTCTAGTTTGCTGAAGTATGGTGTCCCCATGAACCTCTTTCTCAATTCAGCAACCATCCTAGGGTCAATCTCAAACGCTATCACCTGTCAGGAGGGGAGGCCATGATGTAAACATAGTCAACTAATGGACAGCTACTAACAATAGTCAGCTGTACTGGACATTCTGCCGATGCTCTTTAAAAAATGACGATTGGGAACACGATTAAAGTTTCCTACCTTTTTGGCCTTTTCCAAGAGTTTTGCAGTCAGGTTACCAGTTCCCGGTCCGATTTCCATAACCACATCACTACTCTTAATGGCTGCTTTGTCCACAATACTCTGTACCACCATCGGGTTCTAGAGAGGGAAGACGGGTGGTATAAAAAGGGGGATTGTAGAGGGGATAAGAAGTGGAGGATTAGGATGTTCTAAAGAGTGGGAGAATGTATAATTAGCAGAATAATACATACATAATTTCAAGAGAGCATTATATCATCACTCACCCTGAGGATATGCTGCCCAAAATCTTTATTAAAAGTGATGCTCTGTCTCACAGCTGCTGTTGCTTTCTCCTTCTTGGCATGAAGCGGGTTAATCCTCTCCCCGACCTGCCGACCTTTCTGTTCTTTTGGCATTGCTACTGATACAAGATTTAAAGGGTTAGTATTTCTGGGGGAACTGGCACGTTTTTCATACTGCACAGGATGTTAAAGTTCTTAGTTAGTAGTTCCAGGACTGATTTGGATTTGAAAATGGCAGCGAGGGTCTTATTTTTCCGGGTGAAGACTATCCTTGTTAGACCATCCCACTCCATAAAGTTGATGTTTGGCATCGGGTTCATGGGTTCAATGCGGACCACGCTAGAGTCAACCTAGGGAGGGGGTACTAGTTAGACTCATCGTTATTGCATAATATCTTGAAATTGTAAAGAAATATATACCAAGGCATTCCTAATCCTGATTGTCTAAATACCTTGGAATGTCTAACTATACCTTAGGAGGTGGTTTGAAGTTGTTACGCCCAACTTTAAGTACGTGGTTAACACGTGACATTAGCTGGGTGTTGGCTGACAGTCTGCAGTATAACTTGTCCCCGGGCTTTGCTACCAACCTGTCCGCAAACTGAAATGGAGATAGGATGACATCTATTAAGAATTTTAAATTTTACATAAAATTGAGTTCGTTACATTATCCTGTGTGTGAGTGTCGGTGTGTGGAGGGGTTATAGTGTATATACCAAACATACCTCTTTCTGGAACATGAGAATGGCACACCGGAACTTTCTGTGTAGAAGAAGCTTGAAGACGAAGGGAGAGGAGATCTGGTAGGGCATGTTAGCTACACAGACATCAAAATCAGGGAAATCAGACTTGATACAATCACCTGTGAGAGGGCAAATTAGAGACTGGGAATGGGATGTTAAGCAGTCCATTCACTGGGGAGAGGGTTATCAGTCTAGGAGGGCAGTTGGACACTGTACACTCACCAACGACTATCACTGTATGCAGCACACCTACCAACAAGGTTAGTAGGTTAGACTTGTTACAGCATATCCTAAGAAGGCAGCTGCTACCAATACTGCACTTACCAACGACTATTTCTAGTTTGCTAAAGTAAGGTGTGCCCATGAACCTCTTTCTCAACTCAGCAACCATCCTAGGATCAATCTCAAACGCTATCACCTATCAGGAGGGGGATACAGTGTAAACTTTCAGGACAACTACTAACTTCAGGAGGGGACCATGAACTGGACAACTACTAACAATAGTCAACTATTGGACATACTGCCAACATTCCTGAAAAAGGACGGTTGAAGGACGATTTAAGTTCCCTACCTTTTTTGCCTTTTCCAAGAGTTTTGCAGTCAAGTTACCAGTTCCCGGCCCAATTTCCATAACCACATCACTACTCTTAATGGCTGCTTTGTCCACAATACTCTGTACCACCATCGGGTTCTAGAGAGGGAGAGAAGACGGGTGGCATAAAGAGGGGATTGTAGAGGGGATAAGAAGTGGAGGATTAGGATGTTCTAAAGAGTGGGAGAATGTATAATTAGCAGAATAATACATACATGATTTCAAGAGAGCATTATATCATCACTCACCCTGAGGATATGCTGCCCAAAATCTTTATTAAAGGTGATACTCTGTCTCACAGCTGCAGTTGCCTTCTCCTTCTTAGCTTGAAGTGGGTTAATCCTCTCCCCCACCTGCCGACCTTTCTTCTCTTTTGGCATTTTGCTAAACACTGATACGAGATAAGGGGTAATATAAAGTGAAGTTGATTATCACAGATAATTTCGATAGATAATTTCAAATTTGTCAACAAGTTAAAGAAAAAGTTACTCATGTTATCATGGTTATGGGGCCAATAAATTAGTAATAATATTACAGTACAAAACCGAGATAGCAACATCACACGACAAAGATTTTGTTCATTTCAGATTTTCCTCCTTTGGTACAACTCTCTGTAGAACACACCGCGGTTCCGGGTGGTAGATCCTATCCACACTAACGTACAACTTATCCCTTCCATCCACTGTTTCCCAGTGATACCTCACCCGCCCTAGGGCATCAGATTTTAGGACGTTCTCCCATCTCTTGATCTCTAGGTAGACGTTGTCTCCCGCTAGGATGGTTTCTGCATTTCGGATTCTGGCAACCACCCTGCCAGGGCTCACACCGTCTCCTGAAGGAGTGTAATTAGAAATGAATGGGTAATGATCAGATTACAAAATTATATGACGAGAAACGGCTGTTATAAACAGTGGGGGCAGTAATGTACTAACCATCTTCGTAGACTCGTCCCCAGAATTTGTCTTTGTTAACAGGTCGTCTCCGGTTATAAAACTCGCTGGTAAACAGACCTCTACTGCAGGTAGTTCGAACCAACCCTGGAACTCTTGTCAGTGACATGATAATTGGCTACGGAAGGGGTGTAACTGTTTCAGATGGCGTGGGTGATAATCAATGTCAGCAAACAGAAAACGATATTTGTTGTTAGATGGTCAAAAGTTTAAAAGTTCAATAAATTAGATTACAAAAAAACACTGCAACTGTCTCTCAAACTACTCTAACCATCTAATTCATTGGTTTCTTTTAACGATTTCACCAACTGTTTCTTAGTCTTTCGTTTCTCTCGTTTTAACTTTTGTTCCTTCTTCTTCGACCAACTCTCCATCACTTTTCCTCTACCCTCTCTTTTCACCTCCTTAGGCCCATCCTGCAGTCTTTTCAACCTTATTTTCTCCCTAACTTTATCTTTATAAGGAATTCCAGAGGTATCTACAGTCCCACATTTCACCTCCACACCCCTTCCTTTCAGTTCGGGCACCTTTGGGACCTCTAACAGGGCATATGACTCGATAACCCCTCCCACATCAAGCTCCTTTAGAATGAAGATTGCCTTTGAGCTGTGTTTAGTGTAAAACTGGATGAATGAAACAAATGCCCTGACTGATTTCTCAAACAAATCTCGATCGTGCATTAGCATTTTTCGAACTTTGACTGTTGCTGGGAGGATCTCAAATGACGGGGTGTACTCCTGAAAAGAAAAAACAATAATATTAATCCGTGAAGAAAAGATACACGGTGGCCACGGATAAGTTTTAATACAAATTCTAACCTCTAAAGGAGCTTTCTGACTGATCTTCAAATAATCCACATAAGCGAGTTCCGTTGGTGCCAGGAAGAGAAGCGCCCTTCCCTCTGTGCCCATTCGGGCTGTTCTGCCACAACTGAAATGGAGGGAAAAGTTAATCATTTTAAAGTTTAAATAGCGAAGAAGGTACTAAAACTCGATTGAAGAAAAAAGGACTCCTTTTCTTCTAGGAGGCCGTCTCGATTAAGAAAAAGGACCCATTCAGTGTACTTGGTACAATTAACGAGATGTTTACCGGTGAACGAATTCCTCAGGTTCCCGGGGAGGATCAAACTGTAGGACCCACTCCACGTTGGGCACATCGACACCCCTTGCCAGAACACTGGTACACAACAATATACCCCTGTCCATCGTGCGGAACTGGGAGAAGAGGTCATCCCTGTTCTTTTTCATTTTACCGTGAAGTAGAAGAACCTGGCGGAGGAACAGTACTGTTAGTGTATTATCAGTTGAGGACTGATTATCTATTTTGACATCGTTATGATGAGATAAGTAACCCTGTTTGATCCCTAACTTACCTTGCTCGACCCTCTCTGGGCCCTCTCTCACGCCCCTACCTTGGTGTTTTTGAAGATTGTAGTGATGAGTTTCCCAAGGTACTCCACTGCTGCACAAGTGCTGACAAATACCATCTTCTTACCATCCTTTTCGTGCCGTAAAAAGGAGAGGAGGGTAGAGAGTTTCATCTCCTCTTGACAACAGATGTAGTAGTTCCGTAGTGACAGCGGTGTCTTTTGGATCTGGGGCCGAGGTGGTGTGGTCAATAATCGTGAGAATTATAGTGATATAGGTTTTGAAAACGTAGAGAAAAAGATAACTCACTCTAGAGAAAGGTATGAGCAAAGGACACATAATAATTATGTACTCACCTGTCTTGCCGCATTAAATTTCTGTTTCACCGTCACTCTGTAAGGATTCCTGAGTCCCGCCCTAATGAGGTCCTCTACTTGATCTGTCTGGGTTGCACTAAACAGTCCCGTACGTCTCTGAAACAAGGTAGGGGAGGTGAGGTAACGAAGTTACAACACAGACGGGTTGCACTGAACAGTCCCGTACGTCTCTGTGAATGAGGAAGAAGATAATAGGATCACTTGCTCTCACACAGAGCGAACATTGAACATTGGACATTGAACAATCACATGATAAAGAGGAAACCCCCCACCATGCCAATCTGCTTATTTATTTGTTTGTCCACCAACCTGTTTAGGAAGTGATGTGAGTATAGAAGTAAGTTGTTTCTGGAAGCCCAGTCTCAACAACATATCCGCCTCATCCAAGACCAACATCTCCAGTTGTTTGAGATAAGGCGCCAACCAGGGTAGTGCCTGATCGAGTCTCCCTGGTGTGGCTATCAGGATATTACCACCGGCTGTCTGGAACTGCTTCTGATCTTCTTCTGGTTTGGTGTGGCCCCCGACAAAAGTAGCAATTGACATGTCAGGTATATTGTTAGTGAACTTCTTGACAACTTGTTCCGTCTGCAGAGCTAACTCTTGGGTGGGCGAGATGATCAGCCCGATAACGTCGGTCTTCCTTGGCGGTGTTGAGAGAGTGATGAATTTGTTCAGCATTGGCACGACAAATGCAAGAGTCTTCCCTGAAACAAGAGAGATTCAATGATGCGTGAACAAAATGATAATCAATCATCACCACTACCGAGTACCAGACAACTCAAAGAATCTGAATACCTGAGCCAGTGACTGCTTCAACTGCAACATCCTTGCAGGTGAGAAACAGAGGAATACAGTGCTCCTGGACTGGTGTTAATGAGGTGAACTGGAAATCTTCTGTAATCGTGTCGAATATCTGTTTTCGTATTGACAACTCATCCCATTTCATAGCTGTTTTCTAAAATACGAACAAAAACGGGTGTTTTTAAAAGAACAGGTTCATCCCCGTTCCAGTTTCCACCTTCACTACGGGAAGTTGGAAGTGCACTGTGTAGCGTGACAGTCAAAAAGGATGACCTATGCCAACACAACAGTTCCCTGCGCTGCCTGCTGCGGCCGTTAAAAAAGCGTCCACTGGGGACTGCAGCGAATGCCCTGGCATATGCTACAGACCCCACTGAAGTGGTTTCTGTAGTGTTGACAGTGGGAAACTGGATAGGGTTTCAAAGGAAGGCTGAGAGAACATTTCTTCAAAAATGCGATTTGCAAAATAAAAAAGAGGTGACAAAAAAGTTGTTTCTCCCTTTTATTTTTGGTGCAGCGCGTCCCATTTGCAATGGTTTTACAAATTTATTCGCGCGTTACAATCAAATTAAATTGTGTTGTCCCCACGCCGCGCGGCAAAATTTTGATTCCAAAGAAATTTTAAATTTTGAAAAACGCGAACGAAAGTTTGAAAATTTTTTAAAAATTTAAAAAGTTAAAACCGCCGGACCCTGGAGACCCATGAAGCTTGATCGATTGATCGAGGACTGCAGTGTTTAACGAAGCAGATGGCTTCCACCTGATTTCACTAGTTAGATTTATCTTTGGATTTGAGTTGAGGGTTTCTGCTTCGGCATACGCCTCTAAAGTACTTCGCCAATTTTCGAAATTTTAATGAATCTGAAAGAAACATTACAGACATGTTTTTGATTGGCTGAAATAATCTAAAAATTTAAACTTTGTTTAGCTAAACATGGAGTTATCCTTTGTTGACTACCTTGAATCTCCTCCTGTCCTTGAAAGTTTAGTAGTGGGAAATACGGCCTGTGATCTGGACTCCGTTGTGTGCAGTCTTGCTCGAGCTTACCATCTCACATGTCAAGGTAGTTTTATAGCTGTGGCTGCAGATGTCAATGTGTAGTAATGTGATCCGTGTTGTATATCTAAAGAAAAGGTGGCTCGTTCATTATGAAACTGTCCTCTTCCTTACCCCTCCCCCTGTATTTCAGGTATCCCTAGTACCGCTATACTTCCCATCAAATCTGCAGACCTGCCCCTCCGAACCGAGGTGATGTACATGTTGCAGCTCCTCAAGATCTCCCCCTCAAAGCTCCATTTCGCAGATTCTGATCTTCAGTTTCCTGACAATGTGACCCTTCACCTTGTGGACCACAATGTCTACATACCCGGCACTATCCCTAATCTTACATCATACACAGTGGACTCAGTTGTTGATCATCATGTAGACGAGGGAGGCCCTGCAAACACTAAAACAATCAAAATGGTCGGGTCTTGTGCAACACTTGTTACTGAGATCCTGACAAGTGATGATAGTTTCATCATACCTGTAGATCTCAAAACAGCTCTTTCTGGTACAATTCTACTTGATACGATCAACCTTAATATGCAACAGGGTAGAACTACCCGGCTGGATTTCGACATGTACCAGAAAGTTAGAACTCGCAGAGAGAATTTTTATAACGATCTCATTGAAGTTAAAACAGATATTTCCTCCCTGAGTGTGTTCGATCTTCTTCGTCGTGACTACAAGATGTTCACATCGAGAGAGGGCAGTGTTGTTTGTATAGCTTCAATAACTGGTGCGAATTGGGAACAATACTCCTCACTTCCTGACCTTCAATCACAAACTGACAAGTTTCTTACTGAGTTTGGTGTTAGTGTGCTAGTAGTAATGTTGGCATGTCATGAAACGAATGGGCTCTTCTCTCGGTATCTTGTGCTGGGTAAAGGGAGTAGTGTGATTGATGTTGAGGAGTTGAGAGATGAGCTGGAGTTGAAGCTGATCAGGACACCAGACAGTGATGTAAGGGTGTTTAACCAGAGAAATGTGCAGGCTTCGAGAAAAGTTGTTATGCCTCTTATTAAAGCTCAGCTAACATGATCTTGAAATATGTTGATGTTGATCTAGATGTAAGATGTTGAAATTTATTTTGTGTTGTTTTTCCTTTGTACTTTTTTGTTTTTAGTTTTCTACATTTCAATACACCTACATATTTTAGTTTATAGCTACATTTTCAAATTGTTTTTTGTCTATACAACCTGATTAATAACAAACCCAAAATGTCTAGGACAGGATGAAGTCAATTTTCGTGTTAGCCCTGCTTCACCTAACTCTCGGTAAGTTTTATATGTGTATCCCTGGATATGTATTGGTTGCTTCCCTATACAGCAATTATGTACTTCTGATTATCTGAGCTGTTCTATCACTTTTCATTTCATCCTCCATATTTTAACATACCCCTCTCTACTCCAGGTTGCTCCAACTTTGATGTTAAGAGTTACACGACAACAAACATAGCTCTGGCGACAGAGACAGCTGTACTGGTGGAATTCACATCTGACTGTGGGGATGCTAAACTATCCGCTGTCGTCGGTATGTTGAATTAAATAACTCATTGAGTTCATGACTTCCCCGATTCTAAAACCTAGTAGACATGGAATCATAATGGAGCCAACCAGGCTTTGCTTCCCCAACTTTGTTGTGTATAGTGTGATCATGACTGGCAGTGATATGTATGAAGCAGGAGTATTGAGACAATATTACCTCTCTCGCTTTGTACCTCCATCTCCCACCCCCTTTATTATACACCTCATAGTACACTATCTAAAGCCCCTGGTCTGTGTTTATCTCTCCACTTCCGCCCACCATTGTGCGACAACAAACCACATGGTGTTGTAGACGTGTCAGCTGTTCTTTGACCCCCTGAAACACTACCCCCTACTAGGTGTGTGTGTGTGTATAATGTGGGGCGGTGAAGATCAATTAGCTGTGTGTGTGTAATATGGCGATGTGAAGCAATTAGCTTCAAATTCTATTATACCATGTCATGACGACAATCTCTTACTTTTCGAACCCTTTTAAAAACCATGCCATTGGCAACTAACTGGACCCTTATTTGGCAATTATAACTAACCCCATCACCCCTCCCCAGGCGGTGAAGTATTGCCAGTGTACAGCGCAGGAGATAAGAGCATGGTAACGGTCGTTAAGGAACACTCACAACTCCCTGCCAACACATACACTGTGAGTATTGTGCAGCTAATCATTGTATTGTATTTTCTTTCATTCGACATTCACTGTTCTCTGTGTGTATTCTCTCATCTTCTCTCCTCTCTCATTGTTATGTTCTAACCAGGTAACTCCCTCACAGGTTGATCTCTATGATGAGGCAGGTATTGTAGCCTTCAAGAACTTTGCTAAGGAGGGTGCTGGTGATGCCCCTAAAGCTATCCACTCCATCTCTGTTGTGCATCCTGTAAGTAACAACACGTGACGTCACTGAGTTTCTCCCCTGCTGCTCCGGGGGGTCTACACCAGGGTCTATTCCTAAGGTCGCGCCAGACCCTCCTTTTCCTTTCTAAAATAACGATCTCATTGAAGTTAAAACAGATATTTCCTCCCTGAGTGTGTTCGATCTTCTTCGTCGTGACTACAAGATGTTCACATCGAGAGAGGGCAGTGTTGTTTGTATAGCCTCTATAACTGGTGCTAATTGGGAACAATACTCCTCACTTCCTGACCTTCAATCACAAACTGACAAGTTTCTTACTGAGTTTGGTGTTAGTGTGCTAGTAGTAATGTTGGCATGTCATGAAACGAATGGGCTCTTCTCTCGGTATCTTGTGCTGGGTAAAGGGAGTAGTGTGATTGATGTTGAGGAGTTGAGAGATGAGCTGAAGTTGAAGTTGATTAGGACACCAGACAGTGATGTGAGGGTGTTCAACCAGAGAAACGTGCAGGCATCGAGAAAAGTTGTCATGCCTCTTATTAAAGCTCAGCTAACATGCTCTTGAAATATGTTGATGTTGATCTAGATGTAAGATGTTGAAATTTATTTTGTGTTGTTTTTCCTTTGTACTTTTTTGTTTTTAGTTTTCTACATTTCAATACACCTACATATTTTAGTTTATAGCTACATTTTCAAATTGTTTTTTGTCTATACAACCTGATTAATAACCAAAAATGTCTAGGCCAGGATGAAGTCAATTCTTGTGTTAGCCCTGCTTCACCTAACCCTCGGTAAGTTTTATATGTGTATCCCTGGATATGTCTTGGTTGCTTCCCTATACAGCAATTATGTACTTCTGATTATCTGAGCTGTTCTATCACTTTTCATTTCATCCTCCATATTTTAACATACCCCT
Source organism: Pleurobrachia bachei (assembly GCA_000695325.1). NCBI lineage: Eukaryota > Metazoa > Ctenophora > Tentaculata > Cydippida > Pleurobrachiidae > Pleurobrachia > Pleurobrachia bachei. The sequence continues at coordinate 134,039 of AVPN01000029.1, read as the reverse complement.
CTCTACTCCAGGTTGCTCCAACTTTGATGTTAAGAGTTACACGACAACAAACATAGCTCTGGCGACAGAGACAGCTGTACTGGTGGAATTCACATCTGACTGTGGGGATGCTAAACTATCCGCTGTCGTCGGTATGTTGAACTAACTCTCTCATTGAGTTCTTGACTTCCTCGATCCTAAAACCTAGTACATGGAATCCTAACTAGACTTTGCTTCCCCAACTGTGTGTATAGTGTGATCATGACTGGCAGGGGTATGAAGCAGGAGTATTGAGACAATATTACCTCTCTCGCTTTGTACCTCCATCTCCCACCCCCTTTATTATACACCTCATAGTACATATACTACCTTTGGTCTGTGTTTATCTCCCCACTTCCGCCCACCATTGTGCAGCAACACACGAATGGTGTTTAGTTGTAGACGTGTCAGATGTTCTGTGCCCCCCCTGAAACACTACCCACTAGCTGTGTGTGTAATGTGGGGTGGTGAAGATCAATTAGCTTCAAATTCTATTATACCATGTCATGACGACAATCTCTTACTTTTCGAACCCTTTTAAAAACCATGCCATTGGCAACTAACTGGACCCTTATTTGGCAATTATAACTAACTACCCCTCCCCAGGCGGTGAAGTATTGCCAGTGTACAGCGCAGGAGATAAGAGCATGGTAACGGTCGTTAAGGAACACTCCAAACTCCCTGCCAACACCTACACTGTGAGTATAGTGCAGCTAATAATTGTCATTGTATTTTCTTTCATTCGACATTCACTGTTCTCTGTGTGTATTCTCTCTCCTTCTCTCCTCTCGCATTGTTATGTTCTAACCAGGTAACTCTCTCTCAGGTTGACCTTTATGATGAGGCCGGTATTGTAGCCTTCAAGAACTTTGCTAAGGAGGGTGCTGGTGATGCCCCTAAAGCCATCCACTCCATCTCTGTCGTGCATCCTGTAAGTAGTGATGACGTATACATGTGACGTCACTGAGTTCCTCTGCTACTGCGGGGAGGTCTACACGACACGTCAAGTCGGGGAGAGGGAATTGGACTGCGCGCAACTATTGTCAGCACTTCTCACGCGTGTCACTGAGCTGCGCGCGCACCCTCTGACGCGTACCCAGAGCGTCATCAAACACATCTCTCTCCTGCTCCAGAGTGACAGGTGTGCAGTGTGATTGTTTGTTTGTAGAACATAGTAACCAATCCTTCCTTGTACAGGGTGTTTCCAAGGAAGGACTCCCCATTCAGTCTGAATTCATTGTCATGGTCGTCGCCCTGCTTGTGTGGTGGGGAGCCAACAGCATCAAGGCCAAGATCTCGGAGTAAAGAAGGAAAACATATTCCTAATTTCTACGTTTTATCACATTTCTTGTTTCGAACTGTACAGAGGTTTGACCAATGGGGAGAGACCTTTAGAACACATAACACAGACGTGAGACAGAGGTCTATTTGTATTTAATGGTTGAAACTGTTGTTGTGAGTCATGTGAGATTGAATTTTTAATTCCCATCACTCCTATAACAATCTTGTTTTACCCCCCCCGACCCCCTCTCATTATCTCATATTTGAGAAACCCAACCCCCCCTCCTATTGCTTGTTATGCTACCGGTAGCTACCATCACTTCCCCTAATTATCCCCGTGGCCGTCCCACTGCTAACCCTCCCCAGTCCCACTGCTAACCCTCCACCATTTCCCAATTGTAGCACTGCTAACCCTCTCCTATTACCCCAGGTCCTACCTCCAACTGCTAACCCTCCTCCATTTCCCTTTGTAGCACTCACACCATGTTGTGGAAACTACTCCTCATTGCCTCCCTCTGTCTCTCCCCCGTGCTGGTCCACTAGGACCAGATCATGGACGCAGACGAGGATTCCCTGGATGATGGAGCACCCTTGGATGACGGAGCCCCCCTAGATGATGGAGAACCAATTGTACACGAGGAAACGGCCAATGCGGAGGAGGAAGATTTCGTGATCAAGGCGTCCCCCGATGCTAAAGTGTTCTATGCCTTCCCCAAGATGAGTGACGAGACTAGGTTCCCCGGTGGAAAGATGGTCAAGGCTCTCATTGGATTCCAAAACAACGGACATAAGAGCTTCATTGTGGATAATGTCGAGGCTGGATTCCGATACCCCATGGACTACAACTATGTCATCCAGAACTTCACCAGTTTCAGGTACAACAGAGAAGTTGCCCCCGGAGCCACCCAGACCTTCCTGTACATGTTTGTGCCTAGTGAGCAGCTGGCTGGAGGCAGCAGGACCTTCTCCCTCGTCATGTCCCTGAACTACAAGGATGACGAGGGTAACCTCTTCACTGACTCCCCCTTCAACGAGACTGTGTCTGTCCATGAGGTGGACGAGGGATTCGACACTGAGATCTTCTTTATGTACATCCTACTTGCTGCATTTTTTGGTATCCTGCTCTTTGGTGCCCAGTACCTGCTTTCTAGTGCTTTTGGTGGTCGTAAATCCGCTCGGAAGACGATCGAGACGGGAACAAGTGGAGGAATCGACTACGATTACATCCCCCGGGAGCACCTCAAGAAAACCGCCAAGGCCGGAAAACGAGACTAATTCTTCCTCTGTAGATTTTTACCCCACAATAACACCGAACCGCTCACCACAACATGAAACATCCCTGAAGAAGAAGGAGACCCCATCTTGTGTCTGTGTCATCCTGTATTGCAGTCAGTGGATGTTCGATCTAGATCCTGCATTTCAGTGTGATAGACTCTTGGGACTCCTAGCCTTCCTTTCATCCCTAGGTTACCATGGTAACACATAATACTCCTTTTTATAGTCTCGGGAAGAGTATTTAACATCTACATATTTTAGTTTATAGCTACATTTTCAAATTGTTTTTTGTCTATACAACCTGATTAATAACCAAAAATGTCTAGGCCAGGATGAAGTCAATTCTTGTGTTAGCCCTGCTTCACCTAACCCTCGGTAAGTTTTATATGTGTATCCCTGGATATGTCTTGGTTGCTTCCCTATACAGCAATTATGTACTTCTGATTATCTGAGCTGTTCTATCACTTTTCATTTCATCCTCCATATTTTAACATACCCCTCTCTACTCCAGGTTGCTCCAACTTTGATGTCAAGAGTTACACGACAACAAACATAGCTCTGGCCACAGAAACAGCTGTACTGGTGGAATTCACATCTGACTGTGGGGATGCTAAACTATCCGCTGTCGTCGGTATGTTGAACTAACTCTCTCATTGAGTTCTTGACTTCCTCGATCCTAAAACCTAGTACATGGAATCCTAACTAGACTTTGCTTCCCCAACTGTGTGTATAGTGTGATCATGACTGGCAGGGGTATGAAGCAGGAGTATTGAGACAATATTACCTCCCTTTTTGTACCTCCATCTCCCACCCCCCTTTATTATACACCTCATAGTACATATACTACCTTTGGTCTGTGTTTATCTCCCCACTTCCGCCCACCATTGTGCAGCAACACACGAATGGTGTTTAGTTGTAGACGTGTCAGATGTTCTGTGCCCCCCCTGAAACACTACCCACTAGCTGTGTGTGTAATGTGGGGTGGTGAAGATCAATTAGCTTCAAATTCTATTATACCATGTCATGACGACAATCCCTTACTTTTCCAACACCTTTAAAACTACACAATTGGCAACTAACTGGACCCTTATTTGGCAATTATAACTAACTACCCCTCCCCAGGCGGTGAAGTATTGCCAGTGTACAGCGCAGGAGATAAGAGCATGGTAACGGTCGTTAAGGAACACTCCAAACTCCCTGCCAACACCTACACTGTGAGTATAGTGCAGCTAATAATTGTCATTGTATTTTCTTTCATTCGACATTCACTGTTCTCTGTGTGTATTCTCTCTCCTTCTCTCCTCTCGCATTGTTATGTTCTAACCAGGTAACTCTCTCTCAGGTTGACCTTTATGATGAGGCCGGTATTGTAGCCTTCAAGAACTTTGCTAAGGAGGGTGCTGGTGATGCCCCTAAAGCCATCCACTCCATCTCTGTCGTGCATCCTGTAAGTAGTGATGACGTATACATGTGACGTCACTGAGTTCCTCTGCTACTGCGGGGAGGTCTACACGACACGTCAAGTCGGGGAGAGGGAATTGGACTGCGCGCAACTATTGTCAGCACTTCTCACGCGTGTCACTGAGCTGCGCGCGCACCCTCTGACGCGTACCCAGAGCGTCATCAAACACATCTCTCTCCTGCTCCAGAGTGACAGGTGTGCAGTGTGATTGTTTGTTTGTAGAACATAGTAACCAATCCTTCCTTGTACAGGGTGTTTCCAAGGAAGGACTCCCCATTCAGTCTGAATTCATTGTCATGGTCGTCGCCCTGCTTGTGTGGTGGGGAGCCAACAGCATCAAGGCCAAGATCTCGGAGTAAAGAAGGAAAACATATTCCTAATTTCTACGTTTTATCACATTTCTTGTTTCGAACTGTACAGAGGTTTGACCAATGGGGAGAGACCTTTAGAACACATAACACAGACGTGAGACAGAGGTCTATTTGTATTTAATGGTTGAAACTGTTGTTGTGAGTCATGTGAGATTGAATTTTTAATTCCCATCACTCCTATAACAATCTTGTTTTACCCCCCCCGACCCCCTCTCATTATCTCATATTTGAGAAACCCAACCCCCCCTCCTATTGCTTGTTATGCTACCGGTAGCTACCATCACTTCCCCTAATTATCCCCGTGGCCGTCCCACTGCTAACCCTCCCCAGTCCCACTGCTAACCCTCCACCATTTCCCTTTGTAGCACTCACACCATGTTGTGGAAATTACTCCTCATTGCCTCCCTCTGTCTCTCCCCCGTTCTGGTCCGAGCCCAGGAGGAGGACCAGATCATGGACGCAGACGAGGATTCCCTGGATGATGGAGCACCCCTAGATGATGGAGCACCCCTAGATGACGGAGAACCAATTGTACACGAGGAAACGGCTAATGCTGAGGAGGAAGATTTCGTGATCAAGGCGTCCCCCGATGCTAAAGTGTTCTATGCCTTCCCCAAGATGAGTGACGAGACTAGGTTCCCCGGTGGAAAGATGGTCAAGGCTCTCATTGGATTCCAAAACAACGGACATAAGAGCTTCATTGTGGATAATGTCGAGGCTGGATTCCGATACCCCATGGACTACAACTATGTCATCCAGAACTTTACGAGTTTCAGGTACAACAGAGAGGTTGCCCCTGGAGCCACCCAGACCTTCCTGTACATGTTTGTACCTAGTGAGCAGCTGGCTGGAGGCAGCAGGACCTTCTCTCTGGTCATGTCCCTGAACTACAAGGATGACGAGGGTAACCTCTTCACTGACTCCCCCTTCAACGAGACTGTGTCTGTCCATGAGGTGGACGAGGGATTCGACACTGAGATCTTCTTTATGTACATCCTACTTGCTGCATTTTTTGGTATCCTGCTCTTTGGTGCCCAGTACCTGCTTTCTAGTGCTTTTGGTGGTCGTAAATCCGCTCGGAAGACGATCGAGACGGGAACAAGTGGAGGAATCGACTACGATTACATCCCCCGGGAGCACCTCAAGAAAACCGCCAAGGCCGGAAAACGAGACTAATTCTTCCTCTGTAGATTTTTACCCCACAATAACACCGAACCGCTCACCACAACATGAAACATCCCTGAAGAAGAAGGAGACCCCATCTTGTGTCTGTGTCATCCTGTATTGCAGTCAGTGGATGTTCGATCTAGATCCTGCATTTCAGTGTGATAGACTCTTGGGACTCCTAGCCTTCCTTTCATCCCTAGGTTACCATGGTAACACATAATACCCCTTTTTATAGTCTCGGGAAGAGTATTTAACATCCTGTATTTATAAGAAATTCGGACCCCCGCCACGCGTGCTTATCACGTGGTGTGTGTTGTATATTGATGTTTTTGATGTGTTAAGGTTTACATTTTACTTCACACGATAACCGATCTATATTTACTACCCCTCCTCTCTCTACTACTCCTCTCCCCCTTTCCAAACTAACTCACCTCTCTGTCCGTGTAGCTAGAGAAACATGCCCACTCCCGCTTCTTCAACCAGTGTCGGTGCCGGAGGTCGTCAGGCTGCCAGTGGACCCAGCAAGGGAGGCTCCGTAGTCCGACGAGGGTACGTTACAAGATTCACTTGATCTTCCCGAATCTCCATCTCTTTTCTCCCTCTATCAGCTGATGTACTCACTATCTCCCCTCCCTAACTCCTCTCCCCTGCAGAAAGAGCGGTGGTTCCAGCAGTACAGTGTCCCGATCCAAGCCCAGCGGTGGCGGTAATGCCGGTATGTGGAGGTTCTACACTGAGGATTCCCCCGGTCTCCAAGTGTAAGTGTTTGGATAATATTGGCCCAAAAAAACAATTTCATGACCCCCAGAAATATCTCCCCAGTACAAATTTGTTCCTAAACCCTCCTCCCTCCTTCAGTGGCCCCGTCCCTGTCCTGGTTATGAGCCTGGTTTTTATCGCCTCCGTCTTCATGCTGCACATCTGGGGAAAGTGGACCAGGTCATGAAGATTCAGATATAGCAACAGGGATCGAGGGACAGTTTTTGGGAGTGACGGGGATACTATGTTTTATCTAAACCACAATATTGAGTGTTTGACACGCGTGTTTACTGTATCATTCTGTTCAAATTCTTCAACAATCCATTAAATATTGTGTATTCCGTTTCAAGGATTCTTTGGTCAGGAGATGGTTATTTAGTTTCACGTCACATGTGGCGACCTTTTCGCCCTTCTGAATTGGTTTGACGTCATGTCCAGGATGGGGGGCCTGGGAGGGCTCATGCCTTGGCTTCACTCGCTATTTAAATTTTATCACCGACCGATACTGCCACAAAACCGTTTGGAGAAATGAAACACTTTTCTTTCTTTAATTTGAACATTAAAATAGCACAAATTAGGCTACAGCTAGCTCCCATTCTCTCAATAATTGTGAAACTAAAAACCTCTGGAGCTTGGCAAACGATTAGGTATTTTCCTAACAAAATAACGTCAAAACGTGGTTTGTAATCTTACAAAAACTATCGTCTCCCGAAAAATATCACTCGGAGGAAAATAATATAACAGTCTGTTAGCATGCGTTGTATCGCTACATTTGCTGGGAATGACGCTAAGTCAATATTAATATATCCGAACTGTCTGAATAAATAAATTAATCCGGATTAATATTAGCAGATTGACAGCCAAATTAAAGTTGATCTGCTACTATTAGTAGTTTGATTGTTAGAACGCATTCTCAATTTTATGAAAAAAGTCTTAATCCAATATCATCTCAAAACAATTACCTTACTCTCGTTAATTAAGCTTGTATATTTCAAGAAACTTTTAAATAAGAAACTTTTTTTCTAGGAAACTATAGGTGTAGGCAATCCAAAAACAAAACTAACTTCTTCTTTATCAAGAAACTAAACAAGTTAGGGGTGTTTTATTTTGTTGTGGTGTCCCTGAATTCTGTGATTTACATTTTAAAAGTTTCTTATAAAAAAGTTTCTTCCTAAAGCGTTTCTTAAAAAACGAGAGTAAGGTAATCTTTTTCACGGGTGAGGGTCAGGATGAAAAACATGTTTAAACAATGGGTGAGTGGTGAAACTCAGTGTCAACCAGAAATAAAATCTCCACACACAGTACACACAATTGATCTAAAGAACTAAAGCATCATTCCCAGCAAAAAAATTCGAATTCAAATTGAAACACCATCTCACTCATGTAATTGAGTCCAATTGCGTAATTGAGTCCAATTGTGACACGTCACACACCCTGATCATTAGACCATCATTAGACCATCACCAACTGATTGTCTGGCACCGCTTCTTTCTTGCCCTCCCACCTGCTACACAGAGTACATTGAGAAATGGAAATCATCAATCATCGGTAGCAACCCGCTAGTATCCATTACACCGCCGTGTTCATGCAATAGACATACTGCGGTTCAACTGTTTTCCAACCAGTCGATTGCTTCGACCCCCACCAAAGGCCTTGGTCAGCGGAGAATCCTTTGCCTTTTCTAACTCCCTGCAAGATTGTTTAATTAGGATTCTGGGAGTTGCATTCTGGCAGTGAAATTGAAATTGAAACTGATAAAAAGTTTAAAAAGCACGCCAGATTCTAAATCTAACCAGAGTCTGTCCAGATTCTAACCTGAGTAGTCGAAGGTTCTCAATCTTTTCCTCGTGTAGTTTCTTTGTCAGCTCAAATATCTTCTCCTCCTCTTGGCTGATCAGGAAAGGATTTTTCAGGATTGTAGCAGGGCTGGGTCTATCCTTTACATCGGGTCGGATCATCCTCAACAACATTCCATGCAACTTGTCGGACATGTTGTCTGACTGCTCCAGCTTCCCTTCCCGTATTGCGTGCCACTCTGAGCCATGTTTTGGGAGCTTCTTCAAGGTGCCCTGGGTAGGAAGTGAGTCAAAAACAGCTGCACACATGCAGCCGAGTAGCCAGCGGCAAAACAAAACCACTACCATGTGGGTCTGTTGAAAGCCGCTCGCGCGCGGCTGACACCACTTGGCTTTGTATAGAAAAAGCGCGCGGGCCGAGAGTGAGAGGGCGGCATATTTGAATCGCTCACTGGGACACTCAATATCTCTCTCGTAACAAGATTACAACAAGGCCATGATGGCCTGACTTCACTCACCGTTTCGTAGACTGTTAGGGCCAGGGAAAACACATCTGCTTTCGTGAGATCAGAAAAGTTCTGAAAGAAGGGAGGATTTAGTTAATATTTTTAATTTTAGTAAACTCTAAGCCTTTCAACAGGTGCACATGTGTTAGGATAAATCCTAAAAATAGAATTCTCACCTCCTGCATTATTTCTAGAGGTAGGTAACGCACATCCCCCTCTTCCACTACAGGATCTGATACTGTAGTCACCAGACCCAGATCACCAATCTTATAACACGTTCCTGTTCTGTTTTCATCATCTGCTACCTGGGTGGAGGATCATACCACTATGACGTCATAATATCATGATGATGTTATGATGATTTAACTTATACCGGGCAGTTAAATTTGGCATAATGAAGCGAGGTCTATATCACTAAATCATCGGATATTTATGTCACAACTCTTACCTCTCTGTGCGAGATGAAGATGTTTCCAGGTTTTATATCGAGATGTGCCAGACCCATGGAGTGCATGTACCGTAGTCCCTGCACAGAGAAGAATGTTTATTGAAACTCTAACGTAGTCCTAAGCATTTACGTAAGAAAGTGCCCGTTTTAGGAATTTTTAGGTAACCATGCGAGACCTTCACTAAAAGTTTGCTATAGGTCCCTAGAATCACCAAAAAAAAAGTCTACGACCTAGAATTCCCCAGAACATATCTTAATTTGGCGTTAATTGGGTCTAATTGGCCGATGATGATTTAAAAATTCAAAATCATCGTAGAAAGTCGTAATTGGTCGCAATCGTTCAGAAATATTATTCTAATCATCTTTAAATCAAGATAGTTACCCGATTGTGTAAAATTGGTGCCTAATTGGGTGGTAATCGGGTAAAATTGACCATAATTGGCAAAAACATGAAAAATTGTCTCAGAAGGTCGTGGTTGGTCGCAATCGTTCACAAATGTCATCCTATTCATGTTAGAATAATGTAAGAGACTATATTTGGCCATTATGATGCATTAATGAGTCCTAATTAATGAATAAATGACATAACTTATTGCGCATATAGCCATTTTTGGCCATATGGCTATAGCCACTTAGGAATGGTTTAGAGACATTTCACGGGTGCCATTTTGTAGGCAATGGCCAAGTTATGGGGGGTCGACGTCGGACTTTTAAGCTCTATCTCCAACCGTTTAGCCGTTATTTGGCTTTAAAGGTGCTGAAAATCAGCAAAAAACGGTAAAAATCACTATTTTTACTCGTTTTCAGCACCTTTAAAGTCAAATTACGGCTAAACGGTTGGAGATAGAGCTTAAAAGTCCGACGTCGACCCCCCATAACTTGGCCATTGCCTACAAAATGGCACCAATGAAAAGT
>AVPN01000029.1:82751-95343 GCA_000695325.1 Pleurobrachia bachei | reverse complement strand
GCTGGTAAAATTCAAAATTCCAGACCCAACTTCCCACAGCCGACCCTACTACAAGGTGTGCCTCCGTGTGACGTGCAGTGGTTCCTTCTCTCTCCATGCCGGTCTCACATTTCTCTCACGTCTTGAGTTTCTCTCTCTTGTTACTCCATCCATTCTCACATTTCTCTCCTAATATTCGACCTCCGATAATCATCTGGCCCACACCGTGTGACGTTATAAATCCATCCAGTTTGACGTCAGCCCATTCTCTCTCACGGGATCTCGTGCATACATTATGCAAATGACTAGTTTACAGCTATTAGCTGGAGACCCGAGACCGATGACTCACTGATGGTTTTGGGAATAATTCAAACTCAGTAGTTTTGAGATGAGGCCAAATAAATATGATAGATCCGCTAAAACCAGATGCTAAAAGATGAAAAGATATTTAACTCGGGCCAAAAAACACACTAAAAAGGAACAGTCCCGCTCTATTTTCCCTTCTTTTTGGTCTCCTTTTTGGTTTCCAATTGATCGATGGGAGCAGGGTTCACGAAGGGAATCTTAGTCCTATACTTGGCAGGCATATATTTCTGCAGGGGCTCCGGTACATTGACGCCATCCTGGGGAAGGGACGGAGGGTTAATGTGACCATATATGGTTGTGATGAAGACCATATAAGAGTGTGATAATGCGGGGGCTGTGATAATGCGGGGGGGGGATAATGCCCATATTAGGGTGTAATAATGCCCATATTTGGAGATGTTTGTTTCAATTATTACCTCAGTTTGGTGGGTTTCCAAGATACAGCAAATGACACGTGTGGTAGCACACATGGTACCGTTGAGCATGTGCACAAACTGGGCACTCTCTCCCATCTTCTTGGTCTGGCCATATCTCACCTTCAGCCTGGGTGAGGAGGAGTTATATTTCTGAAAAGGATACAAGTTTCTAGTAATCGTTTTGAGTTGTTTAATGACCCTCTTACCTCCTAGACTGGTAGTCGGTACAGTTTGAGCAGCTGACTAGTTCTCTGAATGCTCCACCGCCTGGGAACCAAGCCTCAAGATCAAACTTTTTAGCTGCCGCAAGGTTCAACTCACCACTACAGGGGGAATTATCAATTTAGTGATTTAAATAAACATCTTCCACTTAGATGACACCTGTGCGGGATAGAAGTCGCGATGTGACATGTCACATCGCGTCATGACAATGGTCCTCCCCTCAATTTTAAAGTACCTGACGATGTTAACAATTTGGTAGGCCAGTCCGAGACTCTTGACAAACTCCTCCGCATTATTGATCATCTCGTCCATCATCTCCCAGCTTGTCTCAGGGCTGGTGATACAGAACTGTTCTACCTTTTCGAACTGGTGAACCCGGAAAATACCTCGCGTGTCCCGGCCGTGAGATCCAACCTAGTAGGGAGTTGAGGGTGAGTTTGAGAGTTTGAGAGGAGAAATTAGGAAAAAGTTCGTTCTGGGAGCAAGGGGTAGAAATTGTAGATGTGGTTCAGTGCGATGTTACCAGCCCTTTATCAGTATTTAGGTAGGCAGTAAGTACTTAGTTCTTAGTTCTTACCTAACTAATGTTGCTGTAAACTGTCACAAGCTGAGATAATAGTTGTAGATTGAGACTATTATCATTTTAGTGAGAGAGAGGCAATACCTTCCTTACAACTTGTATTATTTCTTCAGGGAACACAGTTTCGATACAGCCATCATGAACCCTCCCTTTGGAACGAAAAACAACGAAGGAATTGACATGGAGTTCCTAGACCGAGCTCTATCTCTCTGTCGTGGTGCCGTCTACTCCTTTCACAAGACCTCCACACGTGACTTTATAACTCGGAGAATGGAGGGGAAGGGTTATCATGTGGCTGTACTGGCCGAAATGAAATTCTCTATACCCCAGATGTATAAAATGCATAAACAGAGGGAGGTGCTAGTGACAGTGGACTTTATTAGAGTGTCACGAGATCCTACGTGATATAGTTTGAGATATGTATCCCACATACAAATCAAAACAACGGTAGTTATTTGGGCCTATGAGATATGTATCACCATATATATGGTGTTTGTGAAGTTAATTTATTGTTTTTATCTTTTGTAGTTTCAGTTTTGAATATATTCTTTATTTTAAATTTAACTCTTCTTTCAAAACTTATCAGTAACCTTCTCAATATAGGCGTGGCCTTGTATGCTAACCGACTGCTAACTCGGATCCCTCTTAAACTTCTACAACCGGTAAGCTATCCCTCCCGGTCCCATCCCAATTCGTCAACTTTTTCCAATACATTATTGACCCCTACTCTCAAATGAAAACAAGTGGTTTTACCAAGCAATTGTTTCGATCCAGATGGATTTCATCAGTGGACTAACACATTGACCCCTACTCCCATAATCCCACTGTCCCAGCAACAACACAGAATGGTACTGGATTTGGCGCTGTTCCGAAAGGAGAAGGGTGGCAACCCTGACCAGATCCGAGAGTCCCAGAAGAAACGGTACAAGGATGTAGGGCTTGTTGACCAGGTCATTGAGACTGACAACAAGTGGAGAGAGGTACGTGATCTGATATTTTACAATCTTTTGCTTGTTTTTATTACATTAGTTATTATCCAGCTTGTTGTTTTTTGTCAGCAGTATTACGTTGTCAGCAGTATTACGTTTCAAATAGACGACTGACACGCTAAAAACTCTCTATTCTTCAGATTACCTACAACTGTGATCAGTACAACAAACTGAAGAACATGATTAGTAAAGGTATTGGCAAGAAAATGAAGGCCAAGGAACCCCAGGGGGAGACTGATGAGGTTTCAGATGAAGCTAAAGCCAACATTCTGTAAGTGAAATATTGGATAACTTGAATCTTGATCTTGTTATGGTCTATCATGATTTTTTTACCACTCAGCACGAACCGACCTATTTACGAAATACTGGTCCCTGATTGGCTGATAACCAGTCACGTGACCTAAATAACGATTTCCGATTGGTTGTTTACTTGTTTCGCTCGGTTCCTGTCTACGATCATGTTTTAGTTTACTACTCATTGTTTCAGAGATATGACCACCGAGTCAATGGATAAGTTTACCGTCCGACAACTTAAAGCACTTAGCCAAGAGGTATGTTTGACCCGGAAACACGTCTTTGTTTTTCTGTGTTTCTTACACTACAGAAGCTCGGTGTGGTGGGTGTGACACGGTGTTGTCCCATTCTGTAGGTCCCGTGTGTAGAGTAAGGCGCGCCGACAGACATCCAGTTAACCACACAAGCTTAGGCATTGTCAACGCGCGGCGTAGCAAGCACTGCCGCGTTGTGTCACATCCCCGCGAAGTGTGTGACACAACGCGGCAGTGCTTGCTACGCCGCGCGTTGACAATGCCTAAGCTTGTGTGGTTAACTGGATGTCTGTCGGCGCGCCTTACTCTACACACGGGACCTACAGAATGGGACAACACCGTGTCACACCCACCACACCGAGCTTCTGTAGTGTAAGAAACACAGAAAAACAAAGACGTGTTTCCGGGTCAAACATACCTCTTGGCTAAGTGCTTTAAGTTGTCGGACGGTAAACTTATCCATTGACTCGGTGGTCATATCTCTGAAACAATGAGTAGTAAACTAAAACATGATCGTAGACAGGAACCGAGCGAAACAAGTAAACAACCAATCGGAAATCGTTATTTAGGTCACGTGACTGGTTATCAGCCAATCAGGGACCAGTATTTCGTAAATAGGTCGGTTCGTGCTGAGTGGTAAAAAAATCATGATAGACCATAACAAGATCAAGATTCAAGTTATCCAATATTTCACTTACAGAATGTTGGCTTTAGCTTCATCTGAAACCTCATCAGTCTCCCCCTGGGGTTCCTTGGCCTTCATTTTCTTGCCAATACCTTTACTAATCATGTTCTTCAGTTTGTTGTACTGATCACAGTTGTAGGTAATCTGAAGAATAGAGAGTTTTTAGCGTGTCAGTCGTCTATTTGAAACGTAATACTGCTGACAACGTAATACTGCTGACAAAAAACAACAAGCTGGATAATAACTAATGTAATAAAAACAAGCAAAAGATTGTAAAATATCAGTATCACGTACCTCTCTCCACTTGTTGTCAGTCTCAATGACCTGGTCAACAAGCCCTACATCCTTGTACCGTTTCTTCTGGGACTCTCGGATCTGGTCAGGGTTGCCACCCTTCTCCTTTCGGAACAGCGCCAAATCCAGTACCATTCTGTGTTGTTGCTGGGACAGTGGGATTATGGGAGTAGGGGTCAATGTGTTAGTCCACTGATGAAATCCATCTGGATCGAAACAATTGCTTGGTAAAACCACTTGTTTTCATTTGAGAGTAGGGGTCAATAATGTATTGGAAAAAGTTGACGAATTGGGATGGGACCGGGAGGGATAGCTTACCGGTTGTAGAAGTTTAAGAGGGATCCGAGTTAGCAGTCGGTTAGCATACAAGGCCACGCTTATATTGAGAAGTTTACTGGTAAGTTTTGAAACAAGTAGAGTAAAATTTAAAGATAAAGAATATATTCAAAACTGAAACTACAAAAGATAAAAACAATAAATTAACTTCACAAACACCATATATATGGTGATACATATCTCATAGGCCCAAATAACTACCGTTGTTTTGATTTGTATGTGGGATACATATCTCAAACTATATCACGTAGGATCTCGTGACACTCTAATAAAGTCCACTGTCACTAGCACCTCCCTCTGTTTATGCATTTTATACATCTGGGGTATAGAGAATTTCATTTCGGCCAGTACAGCCACATGATAACCCTTCCCCTCCATTCTCCGAGTTATAAAGTCACGTGTGGAGGTCTTGTGAAAGGAGTAGACGGCACCACGACAGAGGGATAGAGCGCGGTCAAGGAACTCCATGTCGATTCCTTCGTTGTTTTTTGTTCCAAAGGGAGGGTTCATGATGGCTGTATCGAAACTGTGTTCCCTGAAGAAATAATACAAGTTGTAAGGAAGGTATTGCCTCTCTCTCACTAAAATGATAATAGTCTCAATCTACAACTATTATCTCAGCTTGTGACAGTTTACAGCAACATTAGTTAGGTAAGAACTAAGAACTAAGTACTTACTGCCTACCTAAATACTGATAAAGGGCTGGTAACATCGCACTGAACCACGTCTACATTCTCTATCTCGAACTCGCCCAAGTTCTCTGTAAGATCCTCGACAGCATCACAGTCCAACTCGAGAGCGGTAACATGCTCTGCTCCTAACATGACACACCCTATGGATAGGATACCACACCCCGCACCTAACTCCACTATAGACCGTCCCTCGATATCTCCATAACCACTCTGAAGGGGGGATGTGTTAGATAATGAGAGAAAGGTAGATCGGGACAAGTTAGGGCGGCTACAAATAAACTGTGTGTCCCTGCTGGTCTTTTGGTTTTCATTGGACGTGAAAAGAATGAATGGCACGTCACTGATCACTAATGAGTGAGAACAATAATCAGTGTCCAGTGACAATAGTGCTGGGTGAATCATGTACCTGTATAGTGTAGAGAACACTGGCCGCAAGATGAGGATCAGTAGGGTACTGTTCTAGGGAGATCTTGGGATTGGAAAACCGATCAACATCTTCCAACAACGATTCCAATTGTTTTCTTTTCATCCAGCTACTGATATAAAGATAGAGAAGATTTGAGATAATTGGTAGGGGTTGAAAAAACTTAGAAGGGGAGAGGGAGGCAGAGAAACAGCACGGTCTAAAATAAAGTGTCAATAAATTACGAGAGTACCCAGATCAATAAGTTAAAACCGGTTGTAAAAATTAGTTCCATAACATTCCTGTCTCCCTCACTCTTAGTTCCTTCTCTCATCCATATAATCATAGTTTCACAACACATTCCGCCCCTCAAACATCCATCTTCAACACTTCAACACTCTTCACCAGCCCCTTACCCAGAAGGGTAAAATCAGAGAGGGCAGCATCCAAATTATACCTCACCATCTCACCCACAGGACACCTCAGTTGGCTTTTGTTAACCGTAAACTTATTCTCCTCAACCCCGCTAACTCGGCAAACCACCCCCACTACTTCACGGTTTTCTTCACTGTACAGAAAACTAAACATCTCCCCATAGGCGGCTGTCAGATCGGAGACATACCGTGCAGGGGGATCGAATCCAACTGATCCTGGGAAATAGCTCCCCTTAGAGTGGTGCCTGACGCTACCAGTAACTTCCTTTGTCAGAGATTTCAGGTGAATTAGGGCATTACAAGATGATCGAAGATCCGACTGGAATATCTCGCCCATTTCCCCCGTGTGTTTCAGAGACTGCTCTGCCAGGCGCGTCAGTAGGCCCAGGGTTCTCTTATCCGGGGATGCCACAGTCAGCTCAGATCCCTCGTTTCCAGGACACACAATAGCTGCTGAGGGGTACTGCTTTCTATCAGTTATAAAGTTATCTAACTTGGTTAGAAGTTCGGTTGATAGCTCCTCCCTAAAGTTGAGAACAAGAGGGTATAGTTGCCAGTCGTGGGATGCAAGGAGGCACAATAGGCGGAAGAATCCAGCGGTTGAGGTAAGAGGAGAGTGTTCTGAGGTTAGGAAGAGATAAGCGGTGACCATCTCACAGAATAGTTCTGGGACACGGAGAGAGAGGTGGTGGCCGCTTATCCATCTCTTTAACAGCCTGGCAGTCAAGGGCATGGCAGGGTGCTCACTGCACAGACTGCCAAGGTGGGCAGTTACATAGGGCGTCCTCTCCATTTGACACCGCAGCTCCTCCCCTGTAGACGGCTGCCAGAGTGAGATATTTGAATCACGGAGTTTTGCCTCCTTCTGAACAAAGAACCGAAGCCTGAAAATGAAACCATCCCGAGCTATATCCAAATAATCAGGGTTCACCTTAGCGGTAATGTGCAGGCTCTTCAATTCCTCCTTGATAGCGAGATAGAACGCTGTTCTCAGCCTCAGGATAGCCCGGACATCCTCTGGCCATTTTCCACTTGCCTCAAACTTCCCCACTATCTCGTGCACCCTAACAGGTCTACCAGTGACGGTGTTGGAATACTGCTGCTCAGGGTACAGTTGGGTATGTCGGAGGGCAGGGGAAGTTGCGATCAGAGAGGTTACAGAGAGAGGCACCTGGCTGAGAGACCGGAGTATTTTACTCAAATCAGCAAATGCACTTTTGATTTTGTGCGCCTGTTCATCCCCTTCCCCCTTATACCAGGGGGCGGAGAGAAGTGATGATGTGTCAATACTCATCTCCTCCACATCACATACCCCAACATGCCTCTCTAGCACATAACCTGTGATCTGATTAACAATACTCCTCCGATCTCCCGCTGTCTCTCCAGACCACAGAACCGCTAGGACTATGGACCCATCTTGGAACCTTCGAACATCACTTTTATCACCCCAAAATGCCCTAAACTTCACTCCGCCCTCTCTGTCATCGGCTGGGGGACCCTTGTCTATCTGTCGGGTTGAGTTCGTTTTGTTGATGATCAGTGCTATCCGTATCCTCTCTCCCTCACTCCAAACCTTGACCCTGTGGACCCGGTCTGTGTAGGCGGCAGTGAGTGTACGATGGACCAATTTTACCGCTCCTGCTACCGGATCCCCCACAAACTGCAACCTGTCCTCAAGTGGGATCTTGTCAGATGGAACGGGGCTAGAAATGGTGTAAACTACATCGTATTGTTGGAGTGGTGATAAGATGGGTTCGGTAAATACAGCAGCCAAGTTGGATTCCTTCGCGTTTAGTATGTCCCGTGTGTGGAGATCTGTCTCTGCTTTCTGGTTTTCATCTAGGCCCTTCAGCCCCGGTAAGGCACCCCAGATTTGTTTCAGCACTGTCAAAAGAGGGGTGTCCTGAGTGATAACACCAGATGAGTAGAACCCTTCCATTAGAACTAAAAGATCGTGAGACGTGATCACCAAACTCTTCCTCCTACACCATACCTTCAGAAGAGCATGGGCTTTCTGCAGACTGGAACTGCCGGCCACAACAGAGAAGAATAATAGGATCGTCTCAGAGAGGATATCAGCCAGAACAGTCGAGTTGTAGTGGGGAGTGGGCACTTCAGTACAACTACCAGATGAGAACACTTTGGCTGGCCGGATACAATTCTTATCTGCCTCCAGCTGGCTAACCTTGAATATACACTCTGATATTACTGGTATTAGGTGGAATACCTCCCCAGTGTTTAGTGTTACTTTTAGTGTCTGACAAAGCACATCATCTCCTGATAACGTGCAACGTTTCACAATGTCTAGGGTCTTGCTCAGTTTTAGAGACAAGTGATTGAGGTACAGTAACCGTTTGCAGCTGTACCGGGCATTAATGTAATCTTTCTCCTGAAAGACTGAATCTGGGATAAGCACAAGAAGATCTACCTCAGACCTACTTTTTACCATACTTCCGCATGCCATACCACCAGCAAGTTCTACTCTCTCGGGCGGGGCAAACTTAAAAACTCCATTTGGAACAGTTAACCAGTCAGGGAATGGAGATTTCTTTTTCCCAGCAACAACCTCTGCTATTGATTTCTTTTTGGTTGGTTTCAGTGATTTTAAAAAGGACGTCACAGTTTCGACTGACGAGGAGGTACATGTCCCGTCTATGCTGGAGTAAAGTTGATTTAGTTGCTGCTCCAGATAACTGTCACGAGAGTAGGACAGTAGGACATCGTCTGAAACAACTTTCCTTTTTTTCTTGACTTGCATTTTCTAAAAAGTCGCAGTACATATGTCATATTAGTGATTACAAAATATTTCATGTTCTAATCAATAAATTTAACAGAATGTCACGCACCCAGAAATAGTTACCCATCACCCGTGGAGGGTGACACAACCCAGCAGAGGGCGATTTTGTGTTGGCAAACGCTGCTAGCCCAAATAATAATATATATATGGGATAAGGTAGCGCTTTTCAAGATTTTGTGAAATGTTCGAAACAAATTTCAAATTTTTTTGAGCTGCACAAGTTTGAAAATCCGTGGATCGTGTTGAAAGCCCGATACGCGCGGCACCGCTCTGTAAAAAAATACGCTGCATCGCCTTGCGCACCACCCGCATAAACGAAATAAAAAATTTACCCAGTTTTTCAAACTGAGACACCCATTTTTCTGAACTTTTTTTCTTTGCTCTTTCTCCTGACTCCTGCTCGTTTACATTTGTTGCTGCCTTTTAATGCTTTAAACAAGGCAACGTGATGTTGAATCCCGACTCATCAGTTACGTGACTTGAACCTGACGGGCGCGATTATAATCTGGGTGCCTCGCAGCGACTTTACAGGTGCGCGCTACCAAAGGAGTCTACTTAGACCAACTTTTTTCAAACGGCTATAGCCACGCAACCACATGGCCAATTTGAGTAAACTAGACGGCATCTGATAGAGAATCGATAGCCCTAACCGAACCCCCTAAACCAAACCCTAACCAGACCCTAACGGATAGCCCTAACACGTCGCGCGCGCCAAAACTACGAATTGTTAGCAATGAAAGGCACCCAGATTTTAACGTTTTCCGAACCTGGCGCGCTTTCAAAACAGTCAAAAAGGGTATTTTTGAATGTTAAAACTTGGTTACCCTAACCCTTTCCTCCGGAGCGTAGTTAGCGTATCAGACGCTGGTTAGGGATAGGTAGCAAGCTACCTAGTTCCTGTACTCCTATGCAGCCTGTTTGCACTTTGCAGTTGGTGATACTTGATGCCGTTGCCTGATACACATTAGTCTCATGCCTGGGTATAATATTATTGAAAACTTGTCTCTTTTTCATAGTTAATAAACGTTTAAATGTGTTCCATTGGGCACACCCCTTACTCAACAAAGCCTGCTCACAATTTGTTTATTAAACGATTCTGCCTAATGAGTTCGTCCAGTTTGACATTGCTTGAGCACTTGGCAGTCATGCATAACCGATGAATAACTGAGAAATAGAAGAAGAGAAATGATAAGCAGAGAGGGAGAGAACAACTTGACTAGTCATTGCGCCGGCCTTCGCTCAAAAGAATCCTATTTATAAGCAGCTCGTTTCCATTTTCTCCGGCCATTTTGAAAGATTATTTAATCTGTCTCGATTTCCTGCAATTTCCTTCCTTAGCTCAACATGTTTACCACAGTATTCCTCCTCCTGTTCACTACTTCAAGAACTGCAGACCAGTGCCCAACGTCTTGTCTCTGTTCGGAGGACTATGAGTATCCCGATGGACTGCTGGTGGATTGTGAAAATGTTGGTCTAGACTCTATACCCATGGATATCCCAGCACAAACCTCCACACTGTGAGTATAATATCCCAGTTTCCCCATAATATCATAGTTTCCCTGTAGTACCCCCCCTCCCCCCCGGCTAGTGATGTCCGAACTGATTATCCCCCAATTTCCCCGTCTGTACTGCCGATGATGTTGTTTCCTGCTATAACTACTCCTTATGTGCTTAGAACGCTTATAGCACTGAGTATTTATTACACTGGTAGAGCGGTGGTAGAATTCACAACATCTATCTCTCCTTGGCTGCACTTTACTACTCTCGCTCAGTTAATAAGATAAACACAATTCTTAAATCTCCTTCATTTTCTCTCTCTCTCTCTCTCTCTCTCTCTCTCTTTCTCTCTCTCTCCCGCTCTTTCCTCTCAACGGAACTAACTCGAGTGTTTATACGTGCAACTGCGTGTTCCTCTTGGACCACTCCCGTTTAGGATTTAAACGCCGCACATTGCCGACTACGGCCACAGAAGTTCAATTGGGATTTGTGACTGGGCTCCGAGAATTAGTGAAGGATATAAAGCCTCTTTAGAGAGGTTAAACAGAGGGAGAGAGGGGTCTTGGAGTGTGCTGCTTGTGGGGCACATTGTGGTGTGAGATCCAATACCAGTGATTATATGTGCTACAATCACACTCTATTGTGAGAGGGGCACTGATTGCACCACTGGATCGCTATATTATAATGGAGCACAATATAGTTCATTGTGGGGTCTGGGGGAGTGAAATCAGCCCCCCCCCCATCTGATCATTAAATTGTGCATGGTGATCTAGTGATCCTATACTGCTGCAGGGGCCACTGCCAAATATCATGTAAACCGCAAAAGGTCTACAACAAAATTCTGTCTATTTGAAATGGTCTTCTCTCCTTTCTAATGTCTCTTTCTTTCTCTCACATCTCACTTTGATGTAGTAAAACTGCGTCTATATTTTGCCGTTTCAAGGCCAAGTAATCACTCAGTGCTCGTGACAACACACACTTCGAGATAATTGTATACAGAGTGCATCTCTCTTTGAGAGAGAGGGGGAGAGAGGGAGAGGGAGAGGGAGAGAGACAGAAAGAACTAAGAGAGAGAGAGAGAGAGAGAGAGAGAGAGAGAGAGAGGTGCAATGTTTCTCTCTGTTATAAAACCCACAAGTTGCCTCTTCAAGGTGTTACAAGCATACTGAGAAAGGTGACACGGGGGATTCTATAATCATGTTGCTAATTAAAACTATTATTACCTCGGGAGAGATGTGGTGGGGTGAGAAAGTGGCATGGTGGGAAAGTGTAAATTCTTCCACGTACTTCACTCGTTGTTCTGGGGGTGTCAATTGGTTGCAGCAGATTGCTTCAACTAGTTACACTTCTTTGATACTTTCTCAGACAGCGAATTTCTCTTCCCCTTCTCTTCTTTTCTCTCTCTCTCTCTCTCCCTCTCTCCGCGAATACCAAGATACCATCACAAAGGTCACGCTACTACGCTCACACTAGGCAACCTCAAACAAGCCTTGCCCCTCGAGTAACAGCCCTATTTCCTGCGGTGACGAAGGGAGAAAGAGACATATAGAGAGGGGGAGAGAAAAGGGACCAACAGAACTTGTCTCAATTAAGGTCATGTGAAATCTGGAGTAATTGGCTCAAAGAGGTACCTCCAAGTTGCTTCCTCCCACGACAGCTGCAGCAATGCCGGTGCTTCGTAGTACTACAAACAAGGTTTACGCCCTTTACATATCGGTAGTTCCCTAAATACAGCTGGTAAAATGGGAGTTGCGTGCACGTGCACAATTATACATGTAGCGAGCCTCTCTCTCATCGAAACAGATCGCTGGTTCGAAGACTGCATGAATACTGAATAGTCCCTTCATACATAATATATGACCCGCTTTGTTTTGTATGGGAAGCTCCCATACAAAACAAAGGGTCATGTTCTTATTGGGAAATGGGAACCCTTACCAATGGTGCCGATGATAAAATACTAAATAGGTACTCCATATGTGGTCCATCATGCATACTAGTGTACATGATAATATGGGGCTGAGCTGAAGGGGGCATATATGATTCGGTCATTCGTCCTTCGAGGGGAATGGCAGCACCCTGTCTCGATATTATAATTTTCTCTGGATCTGAGACGCATG
This sequence comes from Pleurobrachia bachei, assembly GCA_000695325.1. NCBI lineage: Eukaryota > Metazoa > Ctenophora > Tentaculata > Cydippida > Pleurobrachiidae > Pleurobrachia > Pleurobrachia bachei. Next base: position 82,988 of record AVPN01000029.1, on the reverse strand, counting down.
TTATTCTGAAGCAACTACGATCTGCACATACATACTCGCAGTTCAGTATGCTAAATGCTACACTCTTTCAATCCATTTATTCAGTCCTTCGCTCGCTCTCTCTCTCTTTTTCGATCATGTAGACACCATAGATTATCCATGGATCAGTATTATATCATGCAGAAGAGCTATCGGCCTGATTGTACTCATGTGGGCATCTCTCTCTCTCTCTCTCTCTCTCTCTCTCTCTCTCTCTCT
>AVPN01000029.1:47985-65391 GCA_000695325.1 Pleurobrachia bachei | reverse complement strand
AAATACCGTTAATTTCCTATATCGGGGGAAATTTATCCTGTCACTAAATCGGGGTGTCACTAAATCGGGGGGCACTAAATCGGGGTCCGACTGTACTACTTTCTCCAAGACACACTGTACTACTGCATAGCTCTTCGCACCTAATATCTGACCTGTCTAACAATTAGCAGCTGTGGAGTGTGGGAGGGAAAGACTCTTGGTACGTATTCAGATATAACGTGCTAGCTATACTAATAGCAGGTAGGCCGGTATTTAGTTTTTCAATATATCTATCATATCCCAATTTTAGGAGTAGGAGAGAGGGAGAGAGGAAAAAACTTTGGGAAAATGTTAGGTTCCTAAAAGTTGTTGACCTCTGCACTCTGCAGTATATCCTGGTTGGTTTTTTGGTGATAGCGGTTGAAGCTCTATATAACTCGTGGCATATTATATACTGTATATTTGTCACAGAATATTAATCTTGGGATGAATAGTTGGAGCATTGGATAGAAAAATGGGGGCCATGGAAATATACAGACAACAGATTTGTCCAATAATCTTGATTATTCAGAGTCCGCTTGTCCGATATTCCACCGCAATCCAAATAGCTATTATTCCTTGCAGTATGAGCTAGGTGGTGAGAGGGAGGGGTAGTTAGAAAGTAGTGTTATATGGACAGATGGATGCAAAGACATATTTGGGTGAGGGAATACTAAAGTCTTAGGGGAAGAGAGAAACATAAAGTTAGAAAATTTCTCACATTCAGTACGGGGATATAATTATCGTAAAAAAGTGAAAACTACTCCGAACTACTACCAGCTGTTACCTGTTTCAGAGTGCTAAGCGAGAACAAGATACAGCGAATTCCTTCCCGGGCTTTCCGGGGACTCAACTATCTTGAATGGCTGTAAGTTTGTTTGTGAGTTTGTTTGTTTGTTGACCTCAAAGGAATATATGAGATACTATCTGGCTGTCCCTCTCTTTAAGTTTAGTGAAAAGAAAAGAGTGGGGACTTGTGCAGTGAGGGTTCAAGAAAGATAATATGATAATGGTAAATGGGGTCAAGACATAAAGCGTCTGTCGGTTTATTCTCTCCATCTCTCATTGGAAAAAGGAACTCTTTTGTTTCTGTATGTTTAGGTTATCGCCCCACAACAGAGAGATAGAAAATAGATAGAGTGAGCTTTAAAAATAGAGTGAAATTGGAGAGATAAAGACAGGAAAAAGAGAGAGCTAATAACCCAGAACTGTTTGCGGTATTCACATTGAATCGTGTCTTACCAACTGTCCAAACTTTCCACGTAGAAAGTTGTAGCTACAAGGTTGAACAGGGACTGAATTCATTATCTAACACACACCCACTCTCTCTTATTCATCATGTTTTCATTCATGATCAATTTTGTCTCTCTACAGGACTCATATTATATTCAACTATTCTCTCTCCCCAGGGATTTTCGCAGTAACAAGATCAGTAGCATCGCTTCAGACGCATTTTACAAGGCCTCTTCTATTAACTACCTGTAAGTCTCTCCCTCTTTTTTTCTATCTCTCTCTCTCTCTTTCTCTCTCTCTCTCTTTCTCCTTTCCCTCTCTCTTTCTTTCCCTTTCTCTTACTTTCTTTCAAATTCCGTCTCTCCTAATCCCCCTTGAACCACCCGCCCTACCACGAGGGTCAAATTCCTTTTTGACCGCACTTTTCCACCTCTCTCTTGAGTGGCCGCCACCCTATCATTGACCTACTCATTCCCCCTGACCTCTCTCCCCCTTCCTCCCCCACTACCATATACGCTGTGTTTCAGAAACTTGGTTGGTAACGAGTTGAGAAATGTAGAAGATGGGACATTCCTTCCCCTAACCAGTTACACTCTTTGGCTGTAAGTGTGCCATGCGTGTTGCGTATTATAACACAACGAGACCTACTCCGTCAGTAGTAATCAGTCCTCCATGGTTTTCTCTCTCTCTCTCTCTCTCACTCTCTCTCTCTCTCTCTCATTCTCTCTCTCTCTCTCTCTCTCTCACTCTCACTCTCTCTCTCTCTCTCTCACTCTCTCTCCTCTTCGCACATCTCTTGTCCGGCTGTTCATGTTTACGCGATGCTTGATAGAGTGCTAGAGTAGCGGCCACACGCAGAGTTACTCAGAGATGAAGATATGGAGTAAAGCCCAGAGGGGTTTAGCTGCTTTTAAAACTTTTTGACGCTAAACTCCGGGGGAGGTGCAGCAATAGACGGCCCTCGTGACAAACTTGTCCCCAGTCTCCCCATGACAAGATCGTCAGGCTCAATATAATTGTAATTGTGGACTTAGCCTAGAGGCGCCACTGTTTAGTTGTAACTGTAGGACCAGAGAGAGAGCAGAGCGGTGCCATCTTCATTAATGATTGTGTAATTAGTTTTCATGTTGCCCCAGTGGCGGTCATTATGCCTGTAATTACAGCGGGCCAAATCCTGCAGCACTGCAGAGTTTTAACTGCGATAACGGACCGCGCGGTGAGCTGTTTTAGAAGAAAGTGCGCGCGCTTAAATTGTCAACACTCGGTTTTTGGCCGCGCGAAATCCCAGCATGGTCTGGTGCGGCTGGAGATGTGCACAATTCCTATGGCGGCGCCATACCCCATTTGATTCTCAAATTGGGCGCGCGACAGTGCGCTCAGATCGGGTCGGCGGCGCCAGACAGCGCTCAATGGTCATAGAAAGCAACTAATTATTCTGCTAAATTCAATAGAAAATTACAAACTTTAAAAATATTTCATTTCAGGATGCTGGGTAACAACAGCTTAACCGAACTACCCGGAGACATCCAGAAAATGACCGGAATACAGTATCTGTAAGTATCAAAATAAAAGTGTCTTTATAATTATAGTCTCTCTCAGTCTCTCACCCTTTCTTAAGTTCTTTATCTTGCTATAGATTTCCGTTTATGTGCCAGGATACTAAGTCTCCACAACATATCGGGATCTGATATTAGTACCTCTTTCAGTTCTTCGTCATAGCTCAACTCCTCTCTGTTGTCTCGTATAAATGAAACCAGTTCGTTCTTTAGTAGAGGGCAGTCATGGGTCACTGCCAGGTCGGCCAGATCTGCCACTGTCTGAACTCTGATCCACTCGACTAGAACCTGGTGGGATTTGTAATATCATGTGTCCAGGTGTCCTCCCTGTGTGTATCCCAGCTAAACATGGAGGTTTAGTCAACCTCTCTTAGAGAACACATAATTGGATTGGGTTGGCGCAACTCAAATTTGGTATACTGTTCAATGAACAGTTCATGCCCAAACCTCTTCACAGTAGCGTTTCAGGCGTGATATCAGGTATTTGTTAGCGAGAATTAGAAGATCACATACCGCCTCCATATCTTCTGGAATCTGCTCTGAATACATGTACCTGGGGCGGGATTTGGGGGTGGAAATACATGTACCTGCGGCGGGAGTTGGATGGAAATATGCTAGAGAATTGGGCTGAATAAATAACTGTTTTAACCAAATTATAGTCCTAAATACTGAATGATTGGTCCAGATTGCAGTCCTATATAGCACTCACCTGACCAGATTCTCGAAGGTCTCTTCCTCACACTCTGACACGGTTATTGTGTTTGTTGTACCCTCCTTCATAGGTGCAGATAACATTGCCAGGAACACCTCCGACCAGGCACTTAGAACAGCCTTGTGTAGGTTGAACGTCTTGGCGCCACACTCCACCTATAATAATATCGGGGTAGTATAGTTCTGGATTATCCAGGCTGTTACTGATCCTATATGAGGGCAGTGCTCATGACAAGACTTCAAGTCGGGGTAAAGAACAATCTCAAGTAGAAGGAAATAAAACGAGAGAAACAATTAGGGGCGGGTGTTAAACGAGATTTAAAACGGGGGAGGGGGGTGGTTGTTTGCCACCTTGACATCCGCAAAGAGTCCCAGTGTATACATGGTGTGTAGCATTTCAGTGGTGCCCTGGTTACTCTGTCCCTCTACTCTAGATCTGTGGCTCACACTGGGAGGTATCAGCCATAGACCATCTATACACACCACAGAGGGCTCCATCGCACTCTGTTCTTTGTCCAATACTGTATTCTGAGGGGGATAAAGGGGATTTGCCTAGTTAGACTGTGTTTCGGGCGCCGCAAATGTAAAAGTTGGTGACATAGACACCTGGTGTGATCCCCACTAGGTGGCTATGTCGCCAAATGTAAAAGAGGGTTAGAACATAACAAAAGGGGATAAGGTGAAATAATTGTTGTTCTCTTGAAAAATCGATATTTCGTGTGGATATGTTAGTATTTAGTGGGTGGATGAATATTGAATATCTCTGAGAGGAACAGCATGAATTGATGTGTCTTCGTTGTGCTTCGCAGTGCTTTATAATAAAAGTGCTCGCCCACATAAAACGTGCCTCACGCGAATTATAATTTAGCCATTGCCATGAGCGTTCTCACATGAGTGCCCCTCTCTCTATCCAATAATATCCAAAGCGCTTTCCATTGTTATGATCAGTCAGTCTCCTTGTATTAGACGTGTTGTGAGTCTAGATCTAGCTGGGCAATGGACATCGACCAGGAACCGACCGATCAGAACAGCTAATCAGAACTTGTCATTGGTTACCAGCCAATCAGGGACCCGTATTTCCTGATTCGGTCGTTTCCTGGCATAGACCATACAGAGTACTGAGTAGGTGGTCAAATATTGATGTAGCACCATGATAAGTTTCAGATGATTTGCCGGTAATTCAATACACTCTCCTAGAGTACCATTGATTCAATGTTGCCACGTTAACTGTATTTCCCCATATGTTCATGCACACACCACTCTGTTCTTTACAATGAGCAGGAATAATTGTTCAAAAAATGAATTATGTTTGACTTTGCCTTGCTTCACTTCACATATTTCCTATAGATCATGAGATGGTTTCGTTTTTCCCGTCTTCGAGTTCTCCTAAACTGTGTCATGTCCCTTCTTTTTGGATGTCTAATCACACTCTACTACTCTGAATTCCACTTACCCCAAGATATCACACCACACAGTCCTGAAGCACCACTGGGTAAACTGTTCTTCGAGACGGAGGAGGGGTACGACTTGCGACGGAAACTTGAGTATGGTATTCAGTATGGGAGTAAGTTGAAGTCAGTATCAGGGGAGGTTTTCACCAGCAGACAGGGGATTAATGAAAGTTACGTAGATTCCCTGCCTCTCTTCAGGAAGTTTCCAGACTTCCGTCCCGTAAACTGCTCTGGGAAGCGCTACCCCCGATCAACTAGCACTGTTTCAGTTGTGTTCACTTACCAGAACGAGGTCCTGTCCCTGCTGCTCCGATCTATCTATACCACTTTACGGTTTATAGGGCCTGAGAATCTGGCCGAGCTGATTGTGATTGACGATTACTCAGATTTTGATGAATATCCCGAGTTGGCGGTGGTCTCGGAGCTGTTGAGCATGTTTTCTATTCCGGTTGAAGTGATAAGGATGCCAAAAAATATGGGCCTCGTCTACACGCGGCCCCTCGGTGCTCGGATAGCAACGGGAGACACAGTTCTGTTCTTAGATTCTCATGTTGAACTGGGGGCTGGGTTTATTGAGCCACTCCTAAATGAGACAGACATGGATTACCGGACGATTGCTGCTCCCATTTTCGATTTTTATATTTCCATGGATCAGAGGACCTATTGGAACTATGACGGGGAAGCATTTGCTTTTGATCGGTTTCAAAGTTGGAAGTTTGTCAATTTCCCGGTTGACGATAAACCACACCCCACACCAGCCATACTTGGGGGTGCGTTCCTGGTCACAAAGCGCCGGTTAGAGGAGCTGGAATACTTCGGGAATGGCATGATAGGGTGGGGAGGTGAGAACGTGGAACTGTCTCTTAAAAACTGGATGTGCCACGGTTCAATGGTGTATGTAGCGTGTTCCCGGTGTATCCACTACGCTGCGAAGCGGGTGCCCCACCAGGTGAAGGGTCGAGTTGATCATGACCCGATATACAATGTTGTAACGGTAGTCAAGTCGTTCTTCGGTGATTATTGGTATGAGGAGTATATCAAAGCGTTCCCTAAATCACGGGGTCATGTGAATGAGGAGGTTGTGGCCCAGAACAGAGCCCTCCTCTCTCGGTTGGGGTGTGATCGGGATTACGAATGGATTAGAAGTAGTTTCATGCCCACTATTGATAGTTTTGATGGGGCTACCCTGGTTGCCATGGATCTGAGAACAAGAAATGATGCAGGGGACATCAGCTGCGTTGCCATGGATAAGGATTCCATGAACATGGTGTTGGTAGAGTGCTCCCCTGACATCAGTTTCCTTCACAAAATCAGACTCTCTAAACTCTCAGAGCTGAGATGGAAGGTTGATGATTGTTTTGATTCGGGGTATGGCAAGTTTGTGGGTTGCCACCGAATGGGAGGCTCTCAGACAGTCCGGTATACAAGTGAGTGGACATTAGTTCAAGGTCGGGGTCTCTGTCTCACCAACACGCCAGGAACAGGTCTTTCGTGGGAGATTTGTGTGAAATATCAACCAGGCCAGAAATTCTACTTTGATACTGTGTTCCATCCTGACCAGTTGCATACGTGATATTTTGCCATGCTATAAAGATATGTAGGTAATATAGAGAATGGATGATATAAAATTAAGAAGGTTGTTTGACTCGTTGGACATGAAATTCGTTGATACTGGATTGAAAGATATTTATTTGAGTTATTCTAACCCATTTCCTGTGCGGGCCGCAGGGAAACAGTATCGAACAAGGCAACATCGACACTCTCTTGTGTTATATTTAACAGGAAACGAGTGAATCAGGAAATTCTGGTCCCTGAATCCTGATTGGCGGATAACCTGTCGCGTGACCTAAATAACGAGTTGTGATTGGGTGTTTACTTCGGTCGGTTCCTGATATGGAAGTGGGTGTGTATTGTACTTACGATCCAATCGTCAGTATAGAATTCGTCAGGTCCAGTGGTTGGGTAGAGGGTGCAGGTAACATAGAGTCCTCCCTCCAGCAGGATATTACTCATCGGTATCAGGAGGTGACTGAAACATAGTGTGACGTGATCCAAACAGAGCTGCAGATCAGGTGACAGATAATATCAATTGATCAACATCATGGGACTAGCAAAATAATATTGGGTGATGTAAATTCATATCCCATACCAAACTTTTAGTCAAGATATTGTATTTGAATGAAGGGCTTTGTTACCATAGTTGTTATATTATACCTGTGATGGAGAAATCGTTTAAATCCCAAACAGAGTTTATTTGATTCAAACTGCATGAATCCCTCCCTTCGATACACCTCCGTTCTTGTCTCGTCCAGGCATGCAAACCTGCACTTCATCTGTACACGAGGGCTTTTTACAGGGTATACAATATTGAGGCTATACATATTGTACAATATATCCTGGTATCTATATTATAAAGTACAAATGAGTGGCGTGATGGAGTATCCTAGCTTGCAACACTAGCGTGCAACAATTTGCCTAGCAGTTTTTGTTATGGCGGGTGGGCAAGGGTGTGAATATTGCACGTGCATGTTGTTGGATGTTATGTTGCGTATTCCTGCGGTGTTTTGTGGTGTTTTGCCATCTACTACTGCTGCCCCAATGGTTGCCAAAGCTTCACTACCTACGTACCCCTGATAATTACTCTACACAGCTACAATTCTACGAATGTTCATCACCATCCCTTATACCACTCTACCGAGCCAGACATCGACATGCAATCAGGGACCCGTATTTCCTGATTCGGTCGTTTCCTGGCATAGACCATACAGAGTACTGAGTAGGTGGTCAAATATTGATGTAGCACCATGATAAGTTTCAGATGATTTGCCGGTAATTCAATACACACTCTCCTGCAGTACCATTGATTCAATGTTGCCACGTTAACTGTATTTCCCCATATGTTCATGCGCACACCACTCAGTGCTTTACACAATGAGCAGGAATAATTGTTCAAAAAATGAATTATGTTTGACTTTGCCTTGCTTCACTTCACATATTTCCTATAGATCATGAGATGGTTTCGTTTTTCCCGTCTTCGAGTTCTCCTAAACTGTGTCATATCCCTTCTTTTTGGATGTCTAATCACACTCTACTACTCTGAATTCCATCTACCCCAAGACATCACACCACACAGTCCTGCAGCACCACTGGGTAAACTGTTCTTCGAGACGGAGGAGGGGTACGACTTGCGACGGAAACTTGAGTATGGTATTCAGTATGGGAGTAAGTTGAAGTCAGTATCAGGGGAGGTTTTCACCAGCAGACAGGGGATTAATGAAAGTTACGTAGATTCCCTGCCTCTCTTCAGGAAGTTTCCAGACTTCCGTCCCGTAAACTGCTCTGGGAAGCGCTACCCCCGATCAACTAGCACTGTTTCAGTTGTGTTCACTTACCAGAACGAGGTCCTGTCCCTGCTGCTCCGATCTATCTATACCACTTTACGGTTTATAGGGCCTGAGAATCTGGCCGAGCTGATTGTGATTGACGATTACTCAGATTTTGATGAATATCCCGAGTTGGCGGTGGTCTCGGAGCTGTTGAGCATGTTTTCTATTCCGGTTGAAGTGATAAGGATGCCAAAAAATATGGGCCTCGTCTACACGCGGCCCCTCGGTGCTCGGATAGCAACGGGAGACACAGTTCTGTTCTTAGATTCTCATGTTGAACTGGGGGCTGGGTTTATTGAGCCACTCCTAAATGAGACAGACACGGATTACCGGACGATTGCTGCTCCCATTTTCGATTTTTATATTTCCATGGATCAGAGGACCTATTGGAACTATGACGGGGAAGCATTTGCTTTTGATCGGTTTCAAAGTTGGAAGTTTGTCAATTTCCCGGTTGACGATAAACCACACCCCACACCAGCCATACTTGGGGGTGCGTTCCTGGTCACAAAGCGCCGGTTAGAGGAGCTGGAATACTTCGGGAATGGCATGATAGGGTGGGGAGGTGAGAACGTGGAACTGTCTCTTAAAAACTGGATGTGCCACGGTTCAATGGTGTATGTAGCGTGTTCCCGGTGTATCCACTACGCTGCGAAGCGGGTGCCCCACCAGGTGAAGGGTCGAGTTGATCATGACCCGATATACAATGTTGTAACGGTGGTCAAGTCGTTCTTCGGTGATTATTGGTATGAGGAGTATATCAAGGCATTTCCTAAATCACGGGGTCATGTGAATGAGGAGGTGGTCGCCCAGAACAGAGCACTCCTCTCTCGGTTGGGGTGTGATCAGGATTACGAATGGATTAGAAGTAGTTTCATGCCCACAATAGATAGTTTTGATGGGGCTACCCTGGTTGCCATAGATATGAGGACAAGGAATGATGCAGGGGAGATCAGCTGCGTTGCCATGGATAAGGATTCCATGAACATGGTGTTGGTAGAGTGCTCTCCTGACATCAGTATCCTCCACAAAATCAGGCTCTCTAAACTTTCAGAGCTAAGATGGAAGGTTGATGATTGTTTTGATTCGGGGTATGGCAAGTTTGTGGGTTGCCACCGAATGGGAGGCTCTCAGACAGTCCGGTATACAAGTGAGTGGACATTAGTTCAAGGTCGGGGTCTCTGTCTCACCAACACGCCAGGAACAGGTCTTTCGTGGGAGATTTGTGTGAAATATCAACCAGGCCAGAAATTCTACTTTGATACTGTGTTCCATCCTGACCAGTTGCATACGTGATATTTTGCCATGCTATAAAGATATGTAGGTAATATAGAGAATGGATGATATAAAATTAAGAAGGTTGTTTGACTCGTTGGACATGAAATTCGTTGATACTGGATTGAAAGATATTTATTTGAGTTATTCTAACCCATTTCCTGTGCGGGCCGCAGGGAAACAGTATCGAACAAGGCAACATCGACACTCTCTTGTGTTATATTTAACAGGAAACGAGTGAATCAGGAAATTCTGGTCCCTGAATCCTGCTTGGCGGATAACCTGTCGCGTGACCTAAATAACGAGTTGTGATTGGGTGTTTACTTCGGTCGGTTCCTGATATGGAAGTGGGTGTGTATTGTACTTACGATCCAATCGTCAGTATAGAATTCGTCAGGTCCAGTGGTTGGGTAGAGGGTGCAGGTAACATAGAGTCCTCCCTCTAGCAGGATGTTACTCATCGGTATCAAGAGGTGACTGAAACATAGTGTGACGTGATCCAAACAGAGCTGCAGATCAGGTGACAGATAATATCGATTGATCAACATCATGGGACTAGCAAAATAATATTGGGTGATGTAAATTCATATCCCATACCAAACTTTTAGTCAAGATATTGTATTTGAATGAAGAGCTTTGTTACCATAATTGTTATATATTATACCTGTGATGGAGAAATCGTTTAAAGCCCAAACAGAGTTTATTTGATTCAAACTGCATGAATCCCTCCCTTCGATACACCTCCGTTCTTGTCTCGTCCAGGCATGCAAACCTGCACTTCATCTGTACACGAGGGCTTTTTACAGGGTATACAATATTGAGGCTATACATATTGTACAATATATCCTGGTATGTTATGTATACTGCAAAACATCCTTGTCACATACATATTATACAAAAGTCTCGGTTCTGCCTCCACGTGTTATACCGTATGTTATTTCAAATGGGCTCAAATTAGCTCTAGTTTTACCTCAAATGGTTCGTGGGGTGGAGGATGTTTCAGGATTAGATAAATTCCAACATAACCCTCTGGGAGATCGAAACAAGCCAGTCGGAAATACCAGGTTGTCTTTTTACCGCCCGTTAACACTGGGGAGTTGGGATAAGGAGAATAGGGATAAAGACAGGGGTACTGGGACCATTAAATGATTATATAGAGAGAGGGAACGGAATCACGGACTAAGGATACTGATTCTGGATAAAATTAAGTGGCACAAAGTTGCAATCTTACGAGTAAAACTAGGGCTCTCCACATTGAACCGCTTTGCAGTGGTCCCCTGTTTTGGTAGATTTTCTGTCAGAGAACCTCGAATATTCTCAATCTCCCAAACCACCTTCATATTATATCTGGGGAGGGGCATATGCAGTAGTTTTTTCATGAAGGTCCTATCTGGCGGCGCGGCGCCATATTGATAAAAAGATCAGGTCGGCCTCGCCAGACATTAATCGAAGCTCATTGCAATCGGGGACATCTACCTAACTGGAACTAAGGAAACACAAATGGAATGTACAACAACATACATACGTGTATTATGAAACTTTCAGCTGAGTAGAATCTAGGAGTATCATTTGTGTGACGAGCTGCCTGGCTGTATCAGTATGTCAAGTAGGCACTATTATAGATATGAGAATCTAGGAAGAGATATGAAAAACTAGGACAATCTAGGAGTAGGAGCAGAGGATGAACGATGGTGCAGTGTACAACAAGCAGTGGGACGTGTAACAAGGGATATGTGTCATGTGTGTGGTTTGCAGCTTCACACCCCTCCTCCCGCTGTACACCGCATATGTCATGACGTAACTTCACCTGATTGGGGGCTAACGCCTGGAATTTTCTGACGGTTCAACTTGGGTGGTGTTCTCAGCAGGAGCGGTATGCCTGTGGTACATTGATAGCCTAGCGGTGTGTCCTAGCTTTGTAGCCTTTAGCTTTTACAAGTTAACTCTTTTAACCGTTTCTCTCTCACTCTCTCTCTCTCTCTCTCTCTCTCTCCTCCCCCGAAAGTGTAAACCAAGCAGTTACACAATATTCTCTCCACAGGTCGGTTGCTAGCAATAAGCTCCAATACCTCCCACCGCAAAGCCTCATGAGCAACACTCGACTCAGAACCTTGTAAGTAACTTTTCAGTTTGAAGACTTCACTGTCAGCGTGCCATCTCTAAGTATAAGAGAGATTTTTAGAATGATCTGACTGCAGCACTGCTCTAAAAACCTCTGTCTCATTATATAATGGGTTTGAAAGATATTAATAACCTCACCTTTTTCTCCGTAGGGATATTTCACACAACAGGATACCTTATCTGCACCAGGGAACTTTTTCTGGGATATCACTTCAAAAACTGTAAGTATCTGCAGTTGTTCATCAGTTGTTCATCAGGTCTCCGGATAGGAATCGAGAGAGGGGAGGGGGAGGTGAGAAAGAGATGGGGAGGGGAGAGCGGGGCGAACTAGTACTTAGAGGAGGTTTGTTCATTTATGATATGAGTTCTTTTGAACCTTGAAGAATTAATATTCTTGCTGAGAGGGAGAAAGCTGTTTACAGAGATATTCTTTCTCAAAAAAAGGAAAGCGACTTCACTTGGTGAGGGTGATACATATAATTTTAGTAACCGTATACCACAATTATCCCGTGTTACTAGTAAAACACAACTACGGCACCACAGCTAGATCAGGGAATTATAGCTATTAGCGAAAGATAGAGAACCATCTCAGTCCCGCTTCATGCCTAATGATCTATAATTATACCCTCCCTCATGGAGATTAGGGTCTACAAAAAAACTACAACCTCTACACACCTGTTCTAGGGACAGAATTCGGCGAAATTTAGGCCGAAAACGACAAAAAGGCCGAGTTCTGTCTCAAAATTCTGCCAATACCCTCTCCACTTGTTACTTTCTAACTATAATCCCTCCCACCCTAGGTCTGGGGAAGGTAACCCGTGGCAGTGTGACTGCTACATGGAGTGGCTGAGGGTCTACACTCACACCCACCAGCTTGAGGAGAGTATAAGATGTCAGGAACCCCGGGTATTCGCAGACCAACCCCTCGCCTCCCTCGCCCACCCTCTTATTTGTGGTAGGTTCGGTGCAATATAATGCGCCTATAATAGACACGCACAATATCAGTTTAGGCAACCACTTACTGATATTGAGAATTAACCGACATACCCCGACTCTTTCTCTCTGAATATCTACTCACGCCCATCACTCTGTATACAGTTGAGCCGGTGATTGCAGCACCCCAGCCGGTGATGCGGGTAGTAGAGTTCACTAATACCACGATAGAATGTCTGGTGACAACTGGTGATCCCCCTCCCAAAGTCTACTGGTACAAGGTACGGGTGACAGGAGAGAAATCAGACTTTAGAGATCAGAGTGCTAGAGATCAGACCTCAGTCACAGTACAATAAACCCCTTTCTCTCTCTGATCCTTGTTGAGAAAGATAACCCCTTGGCCAGCTGGCACTTTTTGCTAAAATGGTGAACTAAGGCCCCCTTCTCTCTCACTAGGATGGCCGGCCACTTGATGCCCAAGCTAACAGATTCTACACGGTACAAGATCTGAGTCACCAACTAGTGTTCCAGTCTGTACTCTATACAGATGGGGGAGAGTACATGTGCCTAGCACAGAGGCCCGGGTCTGAACCAGCAAATGCAACCATTAACCTTGAAGTACTGTGTAAGTTATTATATTCATCAAGATCAAGATCCTGTCTGGCGTTAGTGCTTTCAGATTGGGTCGGCATTGCCCGTCAGTCAAATAAGACGGGATCTTTGGTGATTGCTCCCTATATCTGACATCTCACATCCCCCTCTCCCATGACAGACTCGCCCAAGATAGTGAACAGCTACAAGTGGTCCCCAAGTGGGGATCTCTCTCTCTCTCTCTCTCTCTCTCCTCCCCCGAAAGTGTAAACCAAGCAGTTACACAATATTCTCTCCACAGGTCGGTTGCTAGCAATAAGCTCCAATACCTCCCACCGCAAAGCCTCATGAGCAACACTCGACTCAGAACCTTGTAAGTAACTTTTCAGTTTGAAGACTTCACTGTCAGCGTGCCATCTCTAAGTATAAGAGAGATTTTTAGAATGATCTGACTGCAGCACTGCTCTAAAAACCTCTGTCTCATTATATAATGGGTTTGAAAGATATTAATAACCTCACCTTTTTCTCTGTAGGGATATTTCACACAACATGATACCTTATCTGCACCAGGGAACTTTTTCTGGGATATCACTTCAAAAACTGTAAGTATCTGCAGTTGTTCATCAGTTGTTCATCAGGTCTCCGGATAGGAATCGAGAGAGGGGAGGGGGAGGTGAGAAAGAGATGGGGAGGGGAGAGCGGGGCGAACTAGTACTTAGAGGAGGTTTGTTCATTTATGATATGAGTTCTTTTGAACCTTGAAGAATTAATATTCTTGCTGAGAGGGAGAAAGCTGTTTACAGAGATATTCTTTCTCAAAAAAAGGAAAGCGACTTCACTTGGTGAGGGTGATACATATAATTTTAGTAACCGTATACCACAATTATCCCGTGTTACTAGTAAAACACAACTACGGCACCACAGCTAGATCAGGGAATTATAGCTATTAGCGAAAGATAGAGAACCATCTCAGTCCCGCTTCATGCCTAATGATCTATAATTATACCCTCCCTCATGGAGATTAGGGTCTACAAAAAAACTACAACCTCTACACACCTGTTCTAGGGACAGAATTTGGCGAAATTTAGGCCGAAAACGACAAAAAGGCCGAGTTCTGTCTCAAAATTCTACCGGTACCCTCTCCACGCTGTTATTTTCTAACTATAACCCCTCCCCTGCAGGTCTGGGGAAGGTAACCCGTGGCAGTGTGACTGCTACATGGAATGGCTGAGGGTCTACACTCACACCCACCAGCTTGAAGAGAGTATAAGATGTCAGGAACCCCGGGTATTCGCAGACCAACCCCTCGCCTCCCTCGCTCATCCTCTTATTTGTGGTAGGTTCGGTGCAATATAATGCGCCTATAATAGACACGCACAATATCAGTTTAGGCAACCACTTACTGATATTGAGAATTAACCGACATACCCCGACTCTTTCTCTCTCTACTCACACCCATCACTCTGTCTACAGTTGAGCCGGTGATTGCAGCACCCCAGCCGGTGATGCGGGTAGTAGAGTTCACTAATACCACGATAGAATGTCTGGTGACAACTGGTGATCCCCCTCCCAAAGTCTACTGGTACAAGGTACGGGTGACAGGAGAGAAATCAGACTTTAGAGATCAGAGTGCTAGAGATCAGACCTCAGTCACAGTACAATAAACCCCTTTCTCTCTCTGATCCTTGTTGAGAAAGATAACCCCTTGGCCAGCTGGCACTTTTTGCTAAAATGGTGAACTAAGGCCCCCTTCTCTCTCACTAGGATGGCCGGCCACTTGATGCCCAAGCTAACAGATTCTACACGGTACAAGATCTGAGTCACCAACTAGTGTTCCAGTCTGTACTCTATACAGATGGGGGAGAGTACATGTGCCTAGCACAGAGGCCCGGGTCTGAACCAGCAAATGCAACCATTAACCTTGAAGTACTGTGTAAGTTATTATATTCATCAAGATCAAGATCCTGTCTGGCGTTAGTGCTTTCAGATTGGGTCGGCATTGCCCGTCAGTCAAATAAGACGGGATCTTTGGTGATTGCTCCCTATATCTGACATCTCACATCCCCCTCTCCCATGACAGACTCGCCCAAGATAGTGAACAGCTACAAGTGGTCCCCAAGTGGGGATGATGGTACGGATACTGACGTCACCCTTTCTTGTGACGTCATAGCTAATCCCCAGCTTAACAGAGCCATATCATGGGTCAAAGATTCCAGGTAAGCATTGTCTTGACCCCCTTCTTGACTCGTCTAGTTCAACTGCTCAAGAGAATTAGAAACAGGCTGTCTGGCGGCAACGGACCTGTGGTCAGATCAGGTCGGTGCCGCCAGACAGGAAACAGAGTCTTGAGAAAATTCAAATCTATCCTGAGGTCTCACATACAAACATATTCCTGCAGAGATATGAGTGGGTTAGAGGAGGGAGTGAAGATTATCAGGACCTCCCTGGGCAGCAAACTCCACCTGACCAACTCGCCCGTGGTGGACAACAGTGGAACATACCAGTGTGTAGCTAGTAACAGTCTGGGACAGGCTTCCGAGGCTTTTCATGTCACACACAACGGTAAATGTTAAATGTTATGGACGTGCAAACTCCTACTGCTAGGGGGAGGGAGGACATATGTGGTACTGGTATAATTGGGCAAAGTTGGGTATAGAAGATAGAGGGTCTGGGTTAGATCAGGATGCTGATGGTGGGGTTTGGGGTGGTATCCACACTAGTTCTACCAGTTCTACCTGTCAGAGCTGTATTGGCCCTGTATGGCGGCGCCATACCCCATTTGATTCTCAAATTGTGCGCCATACCCGTAAACTAAGAGTTTAACACGCGAGTCTAGCCCAGCCGCGCGCCAGACAGTATTGGCCTGACAGAGTTCTACTAGAACGAGTAGTGTGAACTTCTAGCCGTCTCTAACCCACACTAACCTTCATTTCCCCCTCCAGATATGATGTCAGTGAGATCAGGTGGATCAAGTCGCTGCAACACATCCCTCATCTCCCTCCTCCTTCTACTCCTCTCTGTGTTATTAGTCACCTGAGCTGAACAATGTGTGACTACCAGCAATACTGGTAAAGAAAGATGGTGAGAATTATATTGCGGATCTAGATCTATCTATCAAAATCTACAGCCGATCATAATCAAAATAAGACATGGTGCAATTCAGCCAGTCCCACATGACACTAGACAGTTTTCTGAAGATATAACGAGTTTGGGGCCTGGCTACCACCCGTTTTTGCCGTTTTAAACTAGCACATACCTGTGATAAATAACCTATGAACGAAAATGGATAATGTTATTACACTTGTACAAACTGAGTTAATCTTGACATAGGGAGAGAGGGAGAAAAAACGAGAGAGAGAGAGAAAAAAAATCTCTCTCTCTCTCTCTCTCTCTCTCTCTGGGAGAGAGAGAAAATTAGTACTTAGGGGAGGTTTATTTAGGACTAGTAGTAGTATAAGATGTTTTAGGAGTTCGGTTATTGTTGAATCTTGAAGAATTTACGTTCTTTTAGTTTTTACTTAAAATAAATCAAAAGATAAAGGTTGTGTTATTGAAAATGAATAGGTTTTCTCATTTTCAGAAGAATATTTTTGTGAAGTTTATTTTCCTAATTTTGAGAGTCAGATATTAAATATAAAAGTTTATCATATCTTGTTGAGTGAAAAATCAATCATACCCTAAATTCTGCAAAAATCGGTAGTCAATTCCGCGGATTTGATTACCGGAATTCCGTTCCTGTATTCGCTCATTGGACTGAAAACCTGAAAAATTGTATATTACTCCTAGTGAGTATGAGCTAAAATTAATACTCTATTCATCTGTATTCTCTAGCAATTGAACAAAACTATTCAATAGATGGGACGTGTTAAAGAAAATAAATTTGGCTCACGTGTGCACTATTTTTTGAATCATTGCGTGTTGTAATTGTACATTTTTTAACTTTTAACAACAGTAATTTGTGACAATATTTCTTTTTCCGGATACAGAATCATAAGCACTGGTATGGCTGCCAGGGCACTGGCCTGAGTCTGACATGTTCCTTGTCTGTCAGCTATCACCGGGCCGAAGGCCCGGTGTGAGCTTATAGTAGGGTCGGCTATGGGAAGTTGGGTCTAGAATTTTGAATTTGAC
>AVPN01000029.1:0-17396 GCA_000695325.1 Pleurobrachia bachei | reverse complement strand
TGTCAGAGTTTCTAGAACGACCTCTAGTGGTGGGATTGTCGACAGCAGGTCTGCTAGTACTTTGGGTACGAAAAATTGACTCCCCAAGATCTTCAGTTTAGCTCTAGAGATAAAGGCTTTGAAGTTTCCCAGGCGATCCTCCAGCCAGAGAGGAGCTGCGTATAACAACTTGGTAAGCACGACCGTCTTAAAAAGTAACGCAAGGGCAGTACTATTTAAGCCTGCTGTTCTAGTGGTTCCAGCTGAGAGTTTGTTCCATGAGTACCAGCACTTTTTCAGAGTGTATGCGGCGTGTTGCTGAAAATCCAAATCTTTATCCAGGTAAACACCAAGAACTAATATATAATTTATCATGGAAATATTTACTACGTGAAATCATTAATAACAGATTATGTAGAAAGGCCACTGTTATTTCATTGTGCAATCGCCACAGTGCAGGGACGGCGCTGGGTCTTCGGCCCAGCAAGTCCCTGGTTTTCTGGGGCCAGTAGCCTCGGTCAGGGGGCGTGGTGAAACCCACCACAAGCAGGGTCCAGGGGCCCTGGTGATTATCACCACTTTCACCAGCACTCGTGACTCGTCATAGCGAAAATTGATGGAAAGACTCAAAGAAATTTTTAAGGGTACGACCAGCGTTAAGAGCTGACACGGTAGGCGAAAGTCTCTACTTTTGATCCTCAAAAAGCCTTGTTTTGGAGGTCGGGACATAAGCTCTTCTCGACAAGCTTTCTTCAGAGAGCTCAAATACACACAGAAGTTTTAAGTACAGACGACAGACTAAAACCGATGGGCCAAAAAAGGCGAAAGCAGAAGTGAGAGAAATTTTAAAAACACTGCTCGGCCAAAAAATGTCGACCGAGCTGTCCATGTCGACGCGACATTTTGAAATGCACTGCGCTCGAGCGATTTCAAAATTTAAATATTTTGCGCGCGCCACTAAACTGCAGCGTACTATGCGAACTTTCGCGCGAGGAACTACCAAGCAGAATTGGGCTCCTGTCAGATCTTGACTTGACATGTTCCTTGTCTGTCAGCTCTCACACCGGGCCGATGAGACAGACTGCGAAGTGAGTAGCATGGCAAATCTTGACGTTGGTATCAAACTGTCCGGTGACCCGATCTGACCGCACTGTCATTTTGAGAACGGGATCTGACGGCGCCAGATAGGTTTCTACGCGTTGGCAAGATTTGACGGGGATTTGACACAACAAAACAATACTCTTACAGTTTCCGTTTCATAAATGAAATAAATTACCTCAAAATAAATTAAAACGCGTTACACAATTATCAACAGTCCTCAAATCTAATTTAAAAAACACTCTTTCACTTTTTCTTTTTGTCTCTGAATTCCAGGACATATCGCTGGGGCACGGGTAGGGGCGGGGCATATCCTTCAGCGTAATAGTTATCAAAAAACATCACTTGGTAGTCATCCTCCTCTCCTTTCGGCGGTCTGTGGGGGGAGGGGGTGATTAATGAATGTTTTGTCTGATCACCTTCTAACAGGTTCTGCAGAAGTTAGCCTATCAATGATCGACCTCACTAGTCGCCATCAAGGAATAGCAATCTGTGACGGGGGTGTGTGGTCTGTGACGCACCCAGGCCTATTATCATGGGACGAGGGTAGAACAAACATTGCACAACCGACCGGAAGTGTTACAATGCTACTGGCTCTATTCTAAGAAGTGGGGCCCGCACTATAATAATAGCATGAACAACCATACAATGAGTTCATACGTTCATTGATGAGAAACAAATGGTTGACTAAGGATTGCCCTGTCTCACAACAAAACAATAGTCAGAGAGCTAGAGCTAAACTTACTGGTGAATGGTAGCAGGATAAAAACATGTTGTCTGCGGGTAAAGGGCGAGGACCTTGTGGCCAGCCTGGAATAACAGGTGACCATGGGTAGTTGGGTTTAGTTTCCTCAGAGGTAGGGGTATAACTCTCCGACGAGAGAGAGTGTGATTCCCCGCCCCATCTCCCCTCTCATCTTCCTCTATATCAATGTCCTTCACCTGGGGGAATAATGAAATGTGTAAAGTAGGGAGACAAAATAATAGTACAGGGTGTCTTACTGCCTTTTTGTGACTTCTGATTGACACGAAAAGATAGTGGGACACCCTGTAGAATAGGGAGATCTGATCTCTCCGTAGAGGTGGACAGTTGTTGAATTACAAGTAATCACCCTACATGTGTAATGTGTATTATTAGGGAGACAAAATAATACAGGTTGTCCCACTGTCTTAACCTGCGATGTTAGGCCATGACAGTGAGACACGTTGTAGAATAGGGGGATCTCTCTCCGGAGAGGAGGACAGTGGTTGAACTACAAGCAGCAGAAACTACACCCTACATGTTACCTGGTACTTGTTGGTGTTATTGTTGTGTAGATACACCTCAGCCAGGATCCAATTATCATCCTCCACTCCATCGCACAATGCAGCCACATCCTCCCCTGGGTTGCAAATATAACTCCCATCCGCTGCCACCGTGCCCGTCAGTGGTGGAGGCTGCTCCGACTTACTTCCCGTCCACACCGGCAACTGGTTCGCTTTTTGTTGTAACATTGTCATGAACAGCCCTCGTCGCATGGTCTTCCTGTGTTGTTGGCCGGTCTGTTTTACTGTGGAGGAGGAAGAGGAGGACGCTGCACATGATGCCGCACTGGCACTGGGTTGTCTGTTTGTACTGAGTTTGGAGATCTTGTTCAGTGCTTTCTGGATGAGCTCCACCTCCTGTTGTGTTTCACAGATCGTGTTGTTCAACAGACCTGGTGGGATAGATAGTTGAGAATACTTGGATTATACGGTTGTAGCCTATTAATATTATAGGAACATAAGCATAGAGATCAGAAAACGGTGGCATTGGGCAAAACTGTCATGTACTGTCATGTACTAGACGTGGTAGTAGCTCATACATAAGACCCCCGAACCCCCATGAAACCTACTTTTTAGTCGTGTTTTGTAAGAAGGAATACTGCGTTGCTCACTGCCGTGTTTCTCATACAGCTTCGAGATACTACTCATTGATTGGCTTGTTCGTACTCTCTGGTCCTATAGGAAAGAGGAATTTGTTAGCACTGGCAAGACACTCTAACATATCAATAGACTATCGCCAACAGTTGAATGTAAATTGTGACCATTTAGGCCGCAGGCCAGCATCTTCCTCGAGATTCCAGTTTAAGTCTTAAGAATACTAAGTATGGTCAATTTAACAATATATCACCTGTATGTGATGGAGGAGGACAGTTAGTTCCTGATACTGGTTCTTTCCCCCGTGATCGGGCCTGTTCTTTATCTTTCTACCCATACTAAAGTGAATAGAGTTACAGACAAAGCAGGCGAATGTTTGGAATTTGACATGTTTTGGAAGATTTGGTTACGAAAGAACCCCTCAAAAGAGCATTGGGGTTTGAGTTTTAGCTCGTCTCCGACTTCTGTACACCAAGTACGGGAGTGACAGGGTTAAACACATGTGAGGTGGTCTGTGACAGTGATTTCTTTAGATTTAGCTTGAAAAAGCATCATCGATCTAGGGACCGTTCAAACCCTCAAAAGAGGTTAGGTCACCTCGCGACCAATTGGAAGACCGACTGGCAATAAATAGCTTCATGGTTTATAAAATGAGATAGTTCAGTAAGGTAACACAATCAGCATTTACACAACTTTATGGAGCCCAGATCTCAGAGTGAGAGAAAGTTTTTTAAATACCAACTTCCTCATACTGCATTACACATAATACTGATACTAATACTGAAGTGCTGTTTATTAGATTTTAAGTCCCAGTTTTTGTCGCTCGTTATTTTTCTTTTTCACCACAGTGAATTGCCGATCTTTCCACGAACTTTTTCGAAGTTTACAGGGCCTGTTGCCAATGTATTTCCCTGAAAAATAGGAAAATTAACTTTCATTTGTTAGTACAGATGTTCAAGAAAATTGGCAGGAAACAAAAACTAAGTCCACCCACTGCACCGTAATGCTTACCATTAACTTCTCTCATAGCTCGGATGTAGTCGTTTGAATCTTTAAAACTAACAAACCCGAATCCCTTTGTCTTGTTAGACCGCTTATCTCGTATCACTTTGACCTTCAGGAGACTAGGGTACTTGGAGAAGGCACGATACAACATCTCATCGTTACACTCATTACCCAGATCACCCACAAATATCCTGAAATTGAGATAATTAATCGTGAGATAATTAATTAAGAGATGATTGAGAGATAATTAATTAGGAGATAATTAACTAGGAGATATTTTAATAGGAGATAATTTGCTAGGAGATAATTAACTAGGAGATAATTAACTATTGTCACTTGTCCCTGGTTGTCACCCGATTGATTTATTTCCATTTTGTACACAAACATCAAACAGTGCAGGTTTTAGAATTCTCAAATTCTCGGGGTTATTTCACTTTTGTCATCACGAAGCTTCCGGGCCTTACGTAAACGTCATGTCATTGGTTAATTGTGCAACACCCTCTTTTAAATCACCAGGAACTGTGACACATATTATCTCTTCTAAATGGAACCTATGCTCATGACCTGGTATATAATCAAATAAAGTCACGGAAATTTATAGGGCTTGATATCAACATTTATCCGGATGACCGTTGCATATTATGAGATAATACGTGCAGTGTTTGGAGAGAGATCTCTATCTTTGGGGAGAGAGAGAGAGAGAGCAGTGATTTCGACCCTCCCCATCCTAAAGTGGGAGTGGCACCAATGACCACGCGTGACATTATCTCCCCGGCGGTTACAGACAAAGCAGGCGAATGTTTGGAATTTGACATGTTTTGGAAGATTTGGTTACGAAAGAACCCCTCAAAAGAGCATTGGGGTTTGAGTTTTAGCTCGTCTCCGACTTCTGTACACCAAGTACGGGAGTGACAGGGTTAAACACATGTGAGGTGGTCTGTGACAGTGATTTCTTTAGATTTAGCTTGAAAAAGCATCATCGATCTAGGGACCGTTCAAACCCTCAAAAGAGGTTAGGTCACCTCGCGACCAATTGGAAGACCGACTGGCAATAAATAGCTTCATGGTTTATAAAATGAGATAGTTCAGTAAGGTAACACAATCAGCATTTACACAACTTTATGGAGCCCAGATCTCAGAGTGAGAGAAAGTTTTTTAAATACCAACTTCCTCATACTGCATTACACATAATACTGATACTAATACTGAAGTGCTGTTTATTAGATTTTAAGTCCCAGTTTTTGTCGCTCGTTATTTTTCTTTTTCACCACAGTGAATTGCCGATCTTTCCACGAACTTTTTCGAAGTTTACAGGGCCTGTTGCCAATGTATTTCCCTGAAAAATAGGAAAATTAACTTTCATTTGTTAGTACAGATGTTCAAGAAAATTGGCAGGAAACAAAAACTAAGTCCACCCACTGCACCGTAATGCTTACCATTAACTTCTCTCATAGCTCGGATGTAGTCGTTTGAATCTTTAAAACTAACAAACCCGAATCCCTTTGTCTTGTTAGACCGCTTATCTCGTATCACTTTGACCTTCAGGAGACTAGGGTACTTGGAGAAGGCACGATACAACATCTCATCGTTACACTCATTACCCAGATCACCCACAAATATCCTGAAATTGAGATAATTAATCGTGAGATAATTAATTAAGAGATGATTGAGAGATAATTAATTAGGAGATAATTAACTAGGAGATATTTTAATAGGAGATAATTTGCTAGGAGATAATTAACTAGGAGATAATTAACTATTGTCACTTGTCCCTGGTTGTCACCCGATTGATTTATTTCCATTTTGTACACAAACATCAAACAGTGCAGGTTTTAGAATTCTCAAATTCTCGGGGTTATTTCACTTTTGTCATCACGAAGCTTCCGGGCCTTACGTAAACGTCATGTCATTGGTTAATTGTGCAACACCCTCTTTTAAATCACCAGGAACTGTGACACATATTATCTCTTCTAAATGGAACCTATGCTCATGACCTGGTATATAATCAAATAAAGTCACGGAAATTTATAGGGCTTGATATCAACATTTATCCGGATGACCGTTGCATATTATGAGATAATACCACGTCACAAACCTCTCTCTAGAGATAGAAACCCCTCTCTCTCTCTCTCTGCAGTGATTTCGACCCTCCCCATCCTGCATCACTAAAGTGGGAGTGGCACCAATGACCACGCGTGACATTATCTCCCCGGCGCTGCTGCACCCCTTGCAAACTTTTATTATATAAGGTCCGTTCTCTGCCGGAAAATTAATAGTCCATAACTTTCTAATATTATGTTGTTGTCCTTGATCCTTGTTCTTGCCCTGACCGGGTACGCAACTGCGGGAGATGAAGTTTTCATCGATGGAGAGTGGAGGGAAATTACCAACAACATCAACTTTCCAATCGAGCATAACTTTCTAGAGAGGAACCTGCAGTTTAGGACGAACAGGACCCTTCTTCGACCTATGTGGCAACATAATGTTAAGGGAACCGATCACGACGGTACTTCAGCGGTATGTTTAGCGCTCTCTCTCTATCTCTAGACTCTATCTCTGTCTTTATTTCTGTCTATATCTCTGTCTCTGTCTTTGTCTTTGTCTCCATCATCTTTCTTTCTCTCTCCCTTCTTCTCAAACTTGTTTATTTCCAGAGCGAAGTCAAAGCATTGGCTATGACATTTACCAATATCCGGATCATGCTGAATGCCAAGTGGAAGCTTTATAACGACCCAAATGCTCACGATGTTGACTTTTTCCGGTGTGTCAAGAAGAATTACCTCTCTGATCCGATGTGTGGTGGGGAAGACATCCAGATCTGGACATGGAACTTTGTCAAGGGGGACCGTCTCAATCTCTACTGTTTCGACCAGCTGGAGTTCTATGTGGAGAAGGACCCTCGAAACAGAATCTGTAACATGTTCCTAGACCAAGATTTGGGTGATGTCAACGTGAGATATATGGCTGGGGGCGAATGGCGCTCAGCCGACAAGGATGATCTACCAACCCCACCAACTACACTTGCACCAACAGTTCCTGAAACGGAGGCACCAACTGTGCCTGAAACTGAGCCTCCAACAGTCGCTGAAACTGAGGCCCCAACTGAGCTCCCAACGATTCCTGACACATTCACGACAGAAGAACCCACCCTTCCTCCACGCTTCACGGACGAGACTCCCCGAAAAACGTGTGATTGCTGGACTGCTGAGTGTGGCTGGTGCGGTGATGAAAAATGTCGTGTGGCCGACGATCTTACCGCCACGTCAAGCGAAGGAATACGTGTTACATCTCCAATCAAATGGGTGGCTCTCAACACGGTCTACTTTTTTGACAGCAACGGCGATATGATAGGCTCCTTCCGATTTAATCGCAAGGGAATCTTCCTGACAGGTTGTGTATTCTGCAGAACACCTCGACCCCTGCCCAAACCCTTGGCGGGTGAAGGCGTATTCGACTGGAGCGTGGCATTCGAGGGTAGCGAACTGGTTCTCACCATTAGCGGGGAGGAGCATTGGAGGCAAGAGCTAATAGGCGAATGTGCGGAGAGATATTCGGACATCCAGGAGTTTGCTTTTGGGGATATTGGATGTAGTGGGGTGTGGTACGAGGTGAAGGGTGAGATGGAGGGTGGATCTCACTTTTCAGACAATGACACATGCGGTACTGAGTGTGTCGCGAATACAGACAGTCTTTTTTAAAGTAGTATGATTGAACAGTATTATATGATTTGCTATAAATTTGTAATAATTCTTGTTTTTCAGTTTGTACAAGGGTAATATGGCTGTCTTATTTGGACTTTATTATATCCCCTCCACAATATATTAGGGCTGAAAGTAATCCAGCATTACTATTAGATCTGTTTGGACAAGGTTTAGAAATCACGGGGATAATTCGCTTGGAACGCCAAGGTGGCCGGAATATATTGGGGTGAAATATAGTTAATATCATTTCGACGGGCCCCGGGGGGTTAGAGCATATCAAAATATAATAATATATGTCCCATAAATAGGGATTCGTCCCACAAATAGGGGTTCCGGTCAATGTAGGTCTCTTCTACTTGAAATGAAGGGATATTCAGCGCTATGAAAATATATCGCAATTAATATTATTAGATTGGAAACTTAGCAATATTAGCAAGTTTACCTGAAATCGTTGTCTTCCCACTCCAACAGACTCGAATCATCCCAGACATCACCCGCTGCCGTCCTCATAACCCTTTTATCTTTGCTCTTTAACTTCTTCTTCTTAATTTCCTTCCCCGCCATCTTCGCCTGCGCCAGGACCTCCTTAGGGTTCGGCAGGGGTGGGGGAGGTATGGGGTGGTGGTAGGGCGCTGGAGGGGGTAGGTTGTGGGGCGGCATCGGGGGCATGGGAGGAGGTCGTGCCACCACCCCATACCTCCCCCACCCCTGCCGAACCCTAAGGAGGTCCTGGCGCAGGCGAAGATGGCGGGGAAGGAAATTAAGAAGAAGAAGTTAAAGAGCAAAGATAAAAGGGTTATGAGGACGGCAGCGGGTGATGTCTGGGATGATTCGAGTCTGTTGGAGTGGGAAGACAACGATTTCAGGTAAACTTGCTAATATTGCTAAGTTTCCAATCTAATAATATTAATTGCCATATATTTTCATAGCGCTGAATATCCCCTCATTTCAAGTAGAAGGAGACCTATATTGACCGGAACCCCTATTTGTGGGACGAATCCCTATTTATGGGACATACTGTGTGATTTTAAATGACTGGGACTGGTATATCGCGAATTGCGTGAAAACTATGGCATCTTACATCTTCAAATTTTAGGACAAGGTAAAACTAAGTTGTAGCAACTTTCTCCTAGTTTTACAGCAAATTTCAATGTTCATGAATGAATCTATTGCCAAAAAACCTCCTCCAACTTTACACGGGCATATCTCTGGAGTCTAATGAGATAGAGATTTCAGATTTTTAGGAGAGACAGATAAGACGATTTTGAATATTTTGTCTGTTTTATGAGTTGCAAACTTTTACCATCTGTTCACAGGAACTGTTTAAAGTGGTGTAACACGCTCTAATTAGGCCAATTTAAGGTCATTTACCCCTCAAAGATCACATTTCCCGCTGCTTCTAGGGGACATATGTGTGTTCGAGACCTGATTAGCCCCCTAGAAGCAGCGGGAAATGTGATCTTTGAGGGGTAAATGACCTTAAATTGGCCTAATTAGAGCGTGTTACACCACTTTAAACAGTTCCTGTGAACAGATGGTAAAAGTTGGCAACTCATAAAACAGACAAAACATTCAAAATCGCCTTATCTGTCTCGCCTCAAAATCTGAAATCTTTATCTCATTAGACTCCAGAGATATGCCCGTGTAAAGTTGGAGGAGGTTTTTTGGCAATATATTCATTCAGGAACATTGAAATTTGCTGTAAAACTAAGAGAAAATTGCTACACCTTCGTTTTACCTTGTCCTAAAATTTGAAGATGTAAGATGCCATAGTTTTCACGCAATTCGCGATATACCAGTCCCAGTCATTTAAAATCACACAGTATGTCCCATAAATAGGGATTCGTCCCACAAATAGGGGTTCCGGTCAATGTAGGTCTCTTCTACTTGAAATGAAGGGATATTCAGCGCTATGAAAATATATCGCAATTAATATTATTAGATTGGAAACTTAGCAATATTAGCAAGTTTACCTGAAATCGTTGTCTTCCCACTCCAACAGACTCGAATCATCCCAAACATCACCCGCTGCCGTCCTCATAACCCTTTTATCTTTGCTCTTTAACTTCTTCTTCTTAATTTCCTTCCCCGCCATCTTCGCCTGCGCCAGGACCTCCTTAGGGTTCGGCAGGGGTGGGGGAGGTATGGGGTGGTGGTAGGGCGCTGGAGGGGGTAGGTTGTGGGGCGGCATCGGGGGCATGGGAGGAGGTCGTGCATGGAAGGCAGGAGGGGGTGGTGGTGGGCCTCGGCTGGGACCTGGTGTCGGCCCTCCACTTGGGCCTGGGAACCTGTGTGGGAAATGGGACGTGAGATGGTTGGTTACCTCTTGCCCGCGCGCGAATCAAATGTCTACCCGGCAGACTCACGTAAGAATTTGTGTCTCGCGCGTTACGTTTATTCGACATGACAAAGCGGGACAAGGGAGGCCCCAAAATACTTTCCCACTACAGGATTATGTCGAAATGTCGATCAGCGGAGCATCAAAACGTGGCAGCGGGACAACTTACGGTGGTCGAGTTTTGTACTGGTTTGCAACCGCAAAACCATCATCCCCGATCTTGGGTAAAGCATAATTTCGGGTGTTAGTTGCATTTGCTGCAGCAGCCGCTTTTGCAATGGCCGCTTTGAGTGCTGCATCATTAGCTCCATCATGTGTTGGTAGAGGCGGCACTATCCTTTGTTCTGAAATATATGGGAATTGTTAACACTCTGTTCTCTCATGGGGGTATAAAATGGCAATAAAATGTGATATTTTGGGATTACATTTTACTAACTTTTCTGTGGTGGTTGTTCGCTAACACCGGGAGGGGGTGCTGAATGCTGGATTTGACGGGATGAGTGAATTATATCTCCTGTTGGCAGGGGTATGGAGCTAATGGGAGGCGTCACTGAGGGAGGGGAAATGTTAGCTAATTTGCATTTCTTTTGTCTTCTTCTACACACAAGCAACACCCTGTATTTGTCTCTCCCCACAGATTAAAATCATATTCCCAAGGACATGTATCTACAAACTAAACGCCCCACTCTCCCACTTACCATGGGGAGGTGGTTGGACATGTACGGCCATCCTCGGTTGTGGAATCCTCGAAACAACACCCGGGGGTCCTGGAGCAGGGTAGCCGCCAGCAGTCGATATGATACCTACAGGGCGTGAAACTACAACTGAGTGTCCCGGTACAAAGGGTGCTATACTAACGAGGCTAGGCTGGGGTCGACCCCCGCGGATACCGCCCGGTACCAGGATTCCATTGGTGGGGCCCTGATCCTGCGAGATTAGCTCCTCAAAGAGGGCCATTTGCTGTTCAAGGGATCCCATCTTGCTATATAATGAAGAGAGAAGTTAGACATGGGAGAAAGAGAGGGATAGACAAAGTGGGAGATAGATGTAGAAAGGGAGAGAGAGATTAGAATAAACTACACAGCCTGTAAAATATACCACTTTTTATGGAGAGAAGAGATTGTGGGTAAAAGTTAATTTATGATAAAATAAATGGGGGAAACACACACACACACACACACACGAGAGCATCAAGTTAACAATAGTGTCACATATTAGTGTTGTAGTAGTCCAAGTTTGTAGGAGGCATCTTTGGGCATCATCTGCACCGCTGAAATAAGGTACTCGGCAAGATGAACATCCTTTGGCTTTCCTGTTATCTTTATCTTTCTATCATCGCCCACCACCTCTCCGTCTTTTTCTAAAAACATGATTTAGGGTTACATAAACTAGAATCTAGATGTACACCGTGTTTTAGGACAAAATAACCAGTCTACAGTTTGATATCCCGCCAATATTGATTGATTAATTAGTTAATTGATTAATTACCGATGATGATTTTGCAGTTGCTGGTGTTCCTGATTTCACTGATGATGGCCGCCCTTCGTCCCAGAACCTGACCAACGTTCTTGTTCGGTATCGTTATATCCTTGTCAACAGGATCTTCAGACATCTAATCAGGGAGAGAGTGATTATTACCGAGTCGTAAAGTAGATTCTTACTCATGCAATGGGTTCCCTTATCGTAAAGATTCAGAAAATTCATGGTGTTTGACACTTACGTCTTCAGAAGGTGTGAAAGGTAGGACTGTTTGGGCTTGTTCCATCATTTTGCTAACGGGGGCTGGTCCACCCTGTCCAGGTAGTACCTCCCCCGGTACACCGGGTCCCCTGTTCTCATCCTCTGCATCCTAGAGGGGGATTAACAACCAATCAGAACTCTTTATTTAGGTCACGTGACTGGTTATCAGCCAATCCCGGACCTGTATTTCCTGATTTGGTCGGTTCATTGGGATCATCTACTGGTAATACTGCACTCTTAAAAAACTGAAACGTACCTTGATAAGCCTCTTCACGGCGTTAAAAGCCCACATGACTTCCTTGAGAGTTCCAGATATAACCATCTTCCTCTTACCCTCAGCAACACTCTCATCGTCACCTGAATGTGTTAATGTGTTAACATGTTACATTAATGTGTTAAATTAATGTTAATGCTACACCCCCAGGAGGCAGAATTCTCATCTGATATAGGTATCATCGAATTGTCACCTCCTTTTCTAAAATAAAACTCCTTCTCCTTATCTTGTCCAGCCTGAAGGAGAAAACTAAACTTCCTCATTGAAGTAACAGTTTTCCATATAACTTACCAATTTTGATCATGGCGGTTGTTTGTTGTCTGATGGCAGAGATTCTGGATCCCTTGGGTCCGATCACATTGGCGGTAATGGCATTGTCTAACATGAACTCTTTCGTTATCTCCTCCCTCATGAACTCCTCCAGGATAGATCTGCAGTGGGGAATGAGAAGTTAGCAATTATATATGTGACTTGTGTAACGAGGATGGATCTGGTGGGATGAGAACAATTATGTGACTTATAATCACTCAGCAGTACATTGTACTTCATGAGGTTGTCTTTGTGACGAGATATACAAGGTAACCACTAACCTGGGTGGAGGAGATCGAGATCGGGCCCTGCCGCCCCGTGGGCTCATCCTGCCCCCAGCTCTGGGAGTTGTAGGGGTGGGGGATCCGGGTCGGACATAGGTGGAGGTATCCTTGTTGTAGCCACTGCTGTTCCATTGGTCTCCCCCACTCTGTTTGGAATTCGGGAGACGTCGTGTAAGTATGGGGGAGAGGCAGACAGACAAACGGACAGACAAATCACAAACGGACAGACAGACGGACAGACAGACAGACAGATAGACAGACACACAGACAGACACACAGACAGTCAGACAGACAGACGGACATAGAGACAGACAGACAGACAGACAGACAGACAGATAATTAGACAAGCAGACAGAAACACTCACCTGGTTGGCTGCAGTGGTATTGTTGCTATTGTAATCTTGCTGTCCCTGTCCGTATTGGTTGTAGTACCCCTCCCATCCATCGTACCCTGCACCCCCACCAGTCTGACCACCATATGTCTGGCTGTAACCAGTGTAACCGTTACCACCAGCGTTACCATAGTTACCTCCTGTGTTACCTTGGGCGTTACCCTGGTTACCACTCGTGTTCTGGCCGTATCCAGGGTAACCGGAGTAGTTCTGATACCCCTCTGAGGCTCCACCACCACCACCGGTTGTGTAGTTGGTGCTGTTGTCTGTGAAGGGAGGAAAGGGTTTAGAAAGCAAAACCAAAATTGACCAAACCAAAATTGAAAACTCATTGAAAACTCAAAATTTTCGGGTAACTTGGATACATTGAAAGTTGGTAATGAAAATACCCCTCCACACGTGAGAACAGAGAAATGGGTGACTTCGTAACCAAAATTGAAAGTGGGTCTGATTATCGCACACATACCATGTCCTCCATAACTGTTGTTCAGTTGAGCGGACACTCCACCCCGAGCCTCCAAGAACGCTTTATGGTATCCTCCACACTGCTTCTCCGCATAGTCCGCATCCACACAGACATGAGGCACATACCGGATGTAGTCATGGGTCATGGGACGATCCTGCATGGTTTTCAGGACCTCAACCAGCACCTCACTCATATTCCCCAACATGCTCTCCGTGCCCAGGATCTCTAGAATCCTCTCATCCGAGAATGGGAGTTTCTCTTTAAACATTCGAACTTTGCAGCCACTCTTATCTCGGATCTGTTTTAGGTTTTCACCCTTTTGTCCAAGGATAGCCCCGGCGAGATCACAGGGAATCAGCATGTTCAGCTTCTTCTCATTGATACCCTGTTAGGATGGGGGAGGGGGTGAGATGTAATAATTAGGTAGGTAATGAGCCAAAATAGTTGTGTTAATTAGACATCAGTTAACTTACATTCCAGAAGTTTGGAGCAATGTTGGTAATAAGGTCAGGTACATCATCCATAGCACAGGTCACCATTAGAATCCTGGTGAAGGTAGGGGTATAAATAACAAATCATACTGGAATAAGGACAAGAAGCTATTTCAAGACAGAACGGGACAGAAAACTGTTTTTAAAGAACGAAACTGGGTAGTATAGTAGTGTTTAAAACTACTACACTACTCGAAATAACTGTAACTACCAACCAACTTGACTCTTATCTCTTAGAAGATGTGCTGATATACATTACCAGCTTCAGTTAGAAAGAGAATTCAGAGGAGACAGAAAGATAGAATGTATCGTTCTTTCTCTTGAGTTAAAGATAGAATGTTAATAACCTGTCTTTGTTAGAACAATTTGCTGGGATTTCAGGAACGCGGACATGGGCCTTGGGGGAAAGAAGGTAGTGTAAGAAGAAAGGGGGACGGTGAGTTAGTTTTATAAGGGATGTGAAAAGGAGGGAATCAAGGAGGGAGATAATGGTAGGCTTACCTTGCTGGATAAGATCTCACGGGCGTATTTCAGATTCTCGCCGTTCTTTCCGATCACCTTTCCAACATTCTGGGAGAGGGGAGGAGTGTGGATTTGGGGAAATGTACCAAATAATGATTTGAACAATGAACACCTTATCTCTGTCCTCAAATTGAACAGCAGTAATGATTCATTGCCGAATCTAATTACTTACATCACTGATGAAGAGCATACGGAATCGTACTTCCCCATTTTTAGCCCTCTTCAAGGCCTGGTCAACGGTGGATTCAATGTCCCCTGCAATGTCATCAAAACCACGTTTCTTCTCCATGATCTCAGAGTGTGCTAGCTAATAAATAAATCATCGTATTTCGTAATAAAAGTGATGTACATTCTTGGTACAACTTAAAATAACAATATTCCCTGCCAACCAGGCAGTATAAAATTAGGAAACTAGTTATTAAAACCCGCTCAAATATATATCTATTACTAAGCTACTGGAATCAATCGTAGTCGGTGTGATGATCGAATGAAATGTAACATAACTCTTAACATGTTAATATACCCTGTAACACACCTAATTACTTCAAAATCAGATGAGAATCTCGTGAGTATAATTATTATTAAACCCTCTCTAATAACTTACTAATCACAGACAGGCACACAAAAAATTATTTCAGGAACCGACCGACACAAGTAAACAACCAATCAGAAATCGGTATTTAGGTCACGTGACTGGTTATCAGCTAATCAGGGACCAGTATTTCCATACTCGGTCGGTTCCTAAATTATTTGTCATTATCATCAGAGTCCGAATCACTGTCATCTAACGTCAGATCTTCAAGTTCGGGCATTGGAAAACGGAGGAGAGCTGCTACACCCGATAATAAACCTAACTGTAAGGAGGGGATGATCTGTTAGATTTAACTTTGAATTCAAGGAAAAGTAAAAGATCAGGATAAAGATCAAGATAAAGAAAAGGGAGAGAGAGTTGTCTTACTTTTTCCCCTGATCCATGAAGGGAGCTGAATATATGAACGGTTCCCCCGTAACCCCTCACGTTTTCTACCAACCTAACATACTTCCGTCGTTCCGCAATATCAGTCGATCGGAACAACGTGTCTGTGAAGTGTTAAAACAATGTTAAAACAATGTTAAACATGATTTGGTACTGAAACTTGGAAATTAATTAATTCATATCAATTACCTGTTACAAGTAAAACATCAATTGCTTCATTTTCATTAGCAGCTAAACACTGTGCTGGTCCGTAGAATGCTCGTGCAGGCTCATTATTCAACATGGTATAAAAATCAGTGAGTGCTCTGACCTCCCCAGCGGCTTTAGTATCAGCCAGTCTGCTGGTCATGTTCTGGTCGGAGAGCACCTCACTAACAGCGTGCTTGTGGCCAGAAGACGAGTGACATAAAACGAAGGAGCTCTTTTGCTCTTGTAGTGGTTTAAACTCAGGTCGCTCCGTGGACAGGATGTACTCCATCAGCTTATCCTGGGGAGGGAGTGAATGAGTGGTGTAAATAATTTAGAGTATATTACCGGGAGGGGGAGGTAGGGGCGTTATTACCGAGAGGGGAGGGATGAGAGTCCCTGAATTAGGGGTAACAAATGAAATAGGGCACTGTAGAGCAACATTATATTATCATTATAGATATGTGTTACCTTGACGAATCCGGGGCTGGCTACCAGCACACACTTCACCACTGCAAAATCTATGTGCCGCACCATAGCATGGCCGATAGCATCGAAAAACCTCAGCATTGCTTTATCGTGATTGGTACAGCTACCTCTTCGCTTCCTCGGAATGGGAATTTCTATCTTAGCCCGTGTAATTGTCATTGATTGCCGTACAAGACACACATATCCCAGCCCCTCTTGTAATACAATGGCTGCGAGATCAGCTGATTTTGCGGGCTCACATGCCTCGTCTACTCGTTCCCGTGATATTGCGTCCCAGTACTCTTTTGTTAGTGTGAACTTCCTTTGAAGCTCTAATGAAAGTGTGTGGTAGGCACCCATTTTAACATACTGGTTTTCTTCTATGTTCCTACCCTGAGGAGAGGGAGTGGATTATTAAATCTTACTTCATGATGGTGGAAAATTGTTTATTATTAGCAGAGATCTGAAACGGAAATACAAATATTGGATACTAGATAGTCGTACCTTGAGTGCTAGAGACATAGCCTCAACATCATAGCTCACAGTTTCAACTCTTATCGTCAAGTTAGTTTTCACCCTTTGGGCGTTTGTGGAACCTGGAGAAAAAATATAGGTTGGCTTTCAAATTCGCTTTAAAAGGGGCAACAAAGGTAGCATTGTACAGATAAATGATAACAATAGCAACAACAACTACCAAAACAAATGTTGACAAACCTGTAGAGCTTTCAGTTACAACTTTTCTAAGTGTGGTACATCGTACAACATCACCCGCAGTAATTAAATTGTACACATGCCACAGATCCTCTCCCTCTTCAGGGATAAATGACATGTACCCATGGCCACTCCTATCCACTCGGTTGCTTAATAACTTCATAGACGTAGAGAACCATAAAAGCTGTGGTGGAATGTTCATTTATCAATTACTAATATTATATTTCTGTGTACTTTTTAAAAGAGAGTTCGGATGCCCGACGTTTGTAGCACGGAGTTTAAAAGTTCATAAGAGGCCACAAGGAGGCTTATCGCGTATGGTTATCCGTTGTTTATGTACTATACAGCACTGCAGTGTTTACAATGTCAGATGTCTAGAAAACAACGACGAAAACGGACGAAATTTTTTTTTGGGGGGAGAGCGCTCGCGTGTTAAAACCTTGGTTCCTAGGGTACTCGGATGTACATGATGAATGCGCTCTCTGGCGCCAAAGGAACTCTGTGCTGTAAGGCACTAAATCAACAAATTACATCAGATATAAATCTTCAGTAGTGTC
>AVPN01000028.1:99370-111537 GCA_000695325.1 Pleurobrachia bachei | reverse complement strand
GGGGGGGGCGGGGTGCAATCGAAAAAATTACCATCTTTGAGTATTCTTTCCAATGATTGTTCGTGCTGCGGTGTAACGCACACTATCCATTGAAATTTAAAGAGAGAGAGAGAGAGAGATAGAAAGAGGGAGAAAATGGTGCAGCAAAAGGTGGAATAATGTAGGTGACCTACATAGCGAGAGAGGTATTATATAGAGCTGAGAAGAACTTAGGTATGTCTAAGAATTCGGGGATAGAAATTAGAAATGCACACTGCGAATATTTCTGTAACATAATTGCTAGTTTTCATACGTTTAACGTGCTTGCATATATAAATATATAATATATCGCCTTGAACCCGTCATGTAAGGTTTTTCTTGGCTTATAACTATCTGTGAGAGCTCTGTATTTGAACGGACACATTAAACAGCAAAGTATCTGGCATCTGCATATATGGTACTTTAGAGGGCTTGCAGTCTGCGGGTTCTTTGTCCATTACTACCTAGCTGTTGTAGCTATAGTTGTTGCAGCTATACTAGTGTTGAGCAACAGCAAGCAGCTACCCTTATGCAGTTTATTGCTATCTTGTAATTCCTATCAACTTGGTCAGTTGAAGTTATCCAATTATTTTATCTCCTCGCTCGGACTCCTTTTCTGTTCTAAGGTGTCTGAGAACTCTGCTTTGCTTACCAGTTTCCATTGAATACTAATTATAATATACTCTTCTCTGTATCTGGGAGTCTGAATGCCTAAAAAACGTGGAAAACATGAGCCAAATAATGGGAATTCAAAGAAGATTGAAATTGTCCACGGAACGAAACGAAATTACGAGTTTACATTCGATGTCGCAAAGGTAAGGAAACAAAACTAATTACATAAAATATACATTCAGTTTTCAAAAAATATCAGCTGAATATGTTTGTTATTGACAGCTGAAGGAAGATCAATGGCAACTGAATAACGGACTCATTAATTGTTTTGTTCATTCCCATCATCAAGAGGCAGGGTCGAGCAAGGGAAAGGCTCATGTGAGCTTGTACATCCATGAATTAATTAATGGAATGCATAGAAACATAGCGTATAGTCTCTATGGTCTATAATAGTACCAGTAGGCCAAGATGCAGATGTCTAACGGCGATTGATGGTCGAGGGACTGTAGTATTATCACATACTTTAACCTCTCTAGTCTCTCTCCCAATCCACATCTCTTTCTCTCTATCTCCATCTCTCTCTCTCTCTCTCTCCCTCTCTTACACTATCTCTATCTATCCCTCCCTCTTTAGCTTTATCTATCTCTCCACATATATTCTCAACAATACGTCCTGCTCTCGGCTCTACACGACATTTAACGTTGAACTTATTTCCATAAGTTTCCATGGGGTTCTCGAGCGCTCTCGCTCTTTATGCAGAGCTCGGGCTACCCGACTTTATGTCCATGTGTACATGTACTTTTGTTAAGACCTATGCTGTAGGAACATGTAGTAGTCCTCTTGATTTGTTGGAAATAGGAATGCGCTGCAGCCCCCTCATGCGAGCACCCCCGCAACGGGGCCTGCAGCGTATGTCAACTTGATTTTTCGAGTCCTATAGGAGGCTATAGCCTCATTGTTATTGACTGTATCATTGCTCGCATAGCTCAGTTTGGAGAGGACAGTTTTTTTGTTTTTGTCTTTGAGGCAATTTAACGCAATCACCCGGCAGAATATTATCTATTTCTTTTGCAAGGGGAATCACAACTAATATATATAATAGTATGTTGAATATAATTTTGATATTCTAAGATACAACAAAGTTATACAACTGTATTTAGGACGCTACACATGTTTCATCACAACCCTTACGGGAAACGAATTCTAAGATATTCATAACAACACGTTGCTGCACGTGCACATATTATTGACAGTTGCTCCTTCATAAAATATTTCAGTGAAGCGTTATAATGGGATCGGAGCCGTGATGAATGAATAAAAAAGCACTTCTATTCAGTAGAATATTCAATCAGAAGATGCCGCTTGATAGGAAAATCAGTGCATAATATTTCTTGTTGAAGGAGTTTGACATAGAAAATTGTTTTCATTTTAGCCAACCAAAGCGAAATCGAAATTAATTAAGATTTCTGTTGGAGGGCTGTCCGCACTGCTCCACTCCTACGTGATTTGATCTAGAATATGGCACTATTATGATATCTTGTAATTGACCTGTCTATGTGGCTTTTTGGCTAATTTTTATGGGAAAATGTGACATGTTTACCTACAGCTATCTCTCTCTCCTAAAAGCACTTTAAGAGAATACGGCACTAACATGACATGCGGCCACGCTCGCCACTGGGTGATTACTAGATAATGGATGCATGCACACACCATCTCTCTCTCTCTCTCTCTCTCTCTCTTTCTTTCTCTCTCCATCTCTCTCTCTCTTTCTTGCTCGTGGGTACTGATTGTTTGTCTGCGTGCATCATGTGTGGGCTTTTCCGCATCTCTCTCATCTACTTTGTGATCAAATAATTTCAGTGCATTCATATGGATCATGATACTTAGTGTACATTTCTCTAGATGATTCTGCTCGTCTATTGTGTGGAACATATTGAGTACATTTGAAATGTAATATTTCTCTAGATGATTCTTAAATCTTTCTTAAATCTGCCCGAGTCTATCTTTATGCTCTCTGTTAGATTATGATTTTATCCGATACTGATCGGCCATTAGCCATTGCGATTTTATAGCGATCTCTTGAATAATAATAGTAATATATTGATCAATGTATTGGAAAGCTCCAAGTTTTTCTATCATCGCCCGATAACTGTTGCATTTGCTTAAAATTTTACACCAGGGTTTCACACCAGGGTTTCACCTTTCTATCTCACCCTGGCACTGTGTAAAATCACGTGCGTTTGGTGGAATATAGAACAGAATAATATTACAATATTCAGATTTGAATTCACCTTGTTATATTCTAACCCACAGTCTTTTTAAGCTAGGCAAAATTCAGCTTGTTCAACACACAACAACCGACTTATTAGCATTTAGATGCAATGTGGTATATCCTTAGTCTAGAAACTGAAATCTCAGTTCATCTAAATGCTTATATCCAAAGGACCCACGTACTAAGCCATGGGACAACTGCATGGGACGGAAACTAAACATTCGTGCCGAACTCTTCCTTAGTTGGGTCTGTAATATATTGGCAAATGGTGGAAAAGTCATTTGTCATTGAACCAAAACCTTAACTTCCATTTAACTTAAACTAGTTTTAAGCCTTTATATTGCATACACAGTATGGATTAGTTTTGCAAAATTGTGCTTGTACGGCATTGTCTGATTGATGAGGCTATCGTATTTCTTATATTTAACTGATTCTCATTCTATATCACCACCTCTGTCCAGCTGGACGTCCAACTATGACCTACACCAGATAACGGCATGCCCATCAACGTCTCAAACCAAGTCTACAGTGTACGAGTGGGAAAAGTAGTCTCAGAAGAATGGTCGAAAAAGAGACTCAAGCCAGAGTCTGAGTTTGATGCAGCGGATTTTCATGCCAGTTGCTATGATAACAGTGGAATTCTTGTCAGCAGTGTCAGGGAACATGGGGTAATGTAATCTATGGGATTATAATATCTCATTTGCAGTTTTCACTTTTCAATTATATAACGCTTGCTATACTGCTAGTTTACACTTGGCTAGTCTACATTTGGTTGTTATGTTCAAACCAGTATAAGTAGTCATAACTTGGCAAACATTTGGCTAGTTTAAAGTATTACGAGTAATCTCAAGGCTATACGAGTATTCAAATTTTTTTTCTTATTTTTGCACGATTAATTTTATTGGCAACAAACCTTTCTCACGATCATCCATTTATGAACTCCCAGGAATAAGTGATTTCATTATTTACCCACGTTTTCAACCAACTTCCTTTCCGGTGACCATCACATATTATTCCGAACGAGTTTAATTAATTCCTAATTACCACCCTAATAAATTCCTAATTACCATCAGCTACTATAACGATCTTGTCCAAGCATTCTTCAGTAGTTTTGATCATCCACTATGGTTGTGCAGAGTTGCTGTATGGTGGTGACCTATTATAATTGTCACACTATCTATATCGGAAACGGTGCTCCACTAACTATCAACACATGCTGTATGTTTTGTTGTTGCTCTTTGTAGATCTATGTACAGTAGTAGATATTGTACAGTTGAGTTGATCATACTTTATTGCGGAGCGCGGAAGACGGTGTCAGGCGACTTAATTGTACAGTACATCAGCAGCCATGCCCCGTATCGTTATGGGCACCTCTGCGATGCTGAAAAAGAAGGCAGGAGAACCCTACAAACCATCGGAGAAAGAGTTGTATTTCGCATCCTCGGCGAGTGAATCGAGTACCGGAGAATATTATAGTCCGACTGTATTAGAGGATAACCATCGGGAGAGTCATGGTAACAACCAGAGGAAAGAAAGGAGTTTTCTAGGAGTCCTAAGACGGGCAAAACGGTCTATCTTGGTTACACTACGGGTAATTTGTTGCTTTTGCATGTGATATATGAGATTGTATGAATTGTAAGACGGTTAGTAAAGTTCAAATTCTTTTGGTAAAACTAATATCAGATCATGTTGGCCGGGTTTGAGCAGAATCTAAAGCGGGCCGGGTTTTCATTGATAACTACTTTACGGGGTATAAAAAAGCCTTATATTATTTTTTCAAGTTATTTTACTTTGTACACCACTTTCAGGGAGGCAAATCAGAAAAAGGTTTTATAGATAAGGTACAGATAACACAGCTTGCTTAACTTGCTCATCTCGCTAAACCAACATCTCTTTTCACAAGTTTAACCAATATCACATACATCCCACTTGCTAAATAACCGACCTTTTAAAGCCCGACTTTCAGCGCTGAACTTAACATTACAACAACTTTTATAGCTTGTCTATCTTGGTAACAATTATTACATTTTTGTTAGTTGTTCTGGACATAAAAGATCACCAAAACATTACATCTAGATATTTCCTCGACTCCTCTACGTCTATTTTTCAATGGTTTAAGTTTAATTAAGTTCAAAAATCATTTTTGTCTCACACTAGATTCACATTTTGAATCTAAATTCACTTTTCCCAGCATATCTTCTTTGGAATGCTGGAAATTAAATGCCGGTAGCAGACTTTTTCTCAATTTGTAACGTAACTAACACTTTAATTTTTCTTAATTACAAAATCCAAATATTGATCCCGAACGCTACGACGAAAGCTTCAACGGACACGTGACACGAAATTCTAATCTTAATTAAATTGACAGCTACGAAGCGATTGCTGTGAGAAATTCTTTCGTTTAATTCGTAATTTTTTCGCAACGTCACATACTCATATCTCGTTAAAGGCTTTCATTTTGTGGAATTTGAGAGCTATTTTCTTTGGCTGTTCCCTATTTATACTTGATAACCGAACTTCATAGTTTTGAAGCTTGCATCAGTTCGTTTGACAGAGCTCTACTCCAAGAAGAATTAGAAGACCCTTCACTTGACGTGATGACCTACGCGAAGGAAATTGATGACGAAATGATTAAGATAGCGGCCCGACATTGGAGAGAGAGGACCAACAACCCACCACCTGTTGTAATTAAGAGGAAGCTTACGATCGCAGCAAAGTCCGTCTATGGCCAGGTATACTTTAAAAAAGTGAATATTTCATAGTACGCTAGTGAATCTTGTTTTTGTCTTTCACCAATCCGGATTAGTTCATTTTGTTTGTTTTTTTTGTGTGTCACTAAACCATGGGGTACGTCTATGGTCAGGTACTTTTAACAAGTGAATATAATATATTTTGTAATTTTGGTTTTGTCTTTCACGAATACGGATTATCTCAGTTCATGTTAGTTTCTATTTTTTGTTTTGTTTTAATTGTGTAAACGTTGCAATTAAGAATAATTTTCCTTGTTTTAAATGGCTAATTTAAAACGTCATGAACTTTCTTCTTATTTCAAATGATCCCATAATTTTTGTAATCATTGTGATGCAAGTAAAATTGCAGTTTTGGTAGGTGTCGAGCTGTGTTTTTTCGATCTAATTTGTCCTGGAATATCTCTGCCGGATACTATTCTAACTGATCTAATCAGGATTGTGTTGCAGGTCATCCCCACTACTTATATTTTGATCATTTCGGTGTAAACTAAACGCCTGATCTTATTTTGCATTTTTTCGTGCCGTTTGTTTTGTGAAGGAGCAACTTTATGAAGGAGCAAAATCAAAAAGATAATTCCGAGGATAAGGAGATTGGAGGGTTATTTCTGCAGTCAGAATCAAAATGGATAACTTTTTTAAATACGAGAAAGGTAAAGTATAAAGGTAAAGTATGGGTGAAATGAATTATAGGCAATTTAGCCACAGCTGAAAAGTAGAGAGTGTGTTACAATGGGTGGTAGAAAATTCTTAATTTAGAGCGAAGTATAAAAACGTAAATAAACATGTTGAATACGTTCTAGGGGGCATAATATTTTGCCACACACTAGCTAGCTCTATAGGCTTATGTCACTTCGTTAGACATGTTCGACACACGTAACTTGTATTTGGATCTAGCAAGAGATACGATATATATTACGATATCGTCCAATTAGTTTGCGTGTTTTGTTCGGCTTGTTACTCATGTATACAACACCACACTTCACACACACATTGAAATGACTGAATTGTTAATTTGCATTCCATGGCGGGGAATTTTATGCGGTCCGGCAGTATGGTGACACGATTACATTAATTATCTAGTCCCATTCCTCATTCTCTCAGCTTTGTGACGTAATGGGACAGACCACAATAGAGATGGAGAGAGATGGAGAGAGATGATGAGAGAGAGAGAAAGAGAGAGAGAGAGAGAGAGAGAGAGAGAGAAAGGGATAGAGAGAGAGAGATAGTTAGGTGGTTCTTGGTGGATGAAGTCAGGCACACGCCGCCCCGCGACAGGCTGTTAATTATCAATTGGTATTAAAGCTACTGGAATATATAAAATATCGACCAGTCTGTGGCCTGATTACTAAGTTGCCGAATTTTGGCTGATTTATTTCCTTGCTCGAATAAGAATATTTCTAAATTCCTGTCTCTCTTCCTCCCCTCGCTCTTTAGGAGCTCTTATATATAATATCCACATAAACCCTTATTAGATAAAAACATATCATGTAAAGTAACCACACGTTGTTTGTTTTTCTCGACTTTAGTCTGCTACATATTTTCTCTAATTGAAGTTTTTACATGCCTAATTTGGATCTCAAAGTATGAACTATACAGGGATCAAGAGTTGAAACAATTGAACTGTACTGAACTTGCCCACAGCAGAGTTGAAAGATGATTCAGAATCGGAGATCTTCCAACATGCCATCTATCGATGAAACAGAACGACGGAGACTATCCCTCAGCTCTAACAGACGAACATCCGTTGCTCGATCAGGATCAAACGCAGCACGCCGTGCCTCCTCTCTCTCAGCTCCAACTGGTGTTACCGACCCAGATGTATCCCGGATCCGAGGCTCCCGGCGGTACAGCACGGCCATTCCGTGCGGGATCCCAGAGAGAGGCCCTGCACCGGCCTCATCATCGATCTCGCGGAGAACGTCTGCACCACCGCGAAGATTATCTTATCTTCAGAGGCCCATCTCTCTTACATCAGATTGTAACTTGGAAGATGAACCTAATTCTACTACCACAGAACCTCCACCTCCTCCTCATGTTGTCATGACGACAGACCAGCCACCCCGGTCCACTGGTTGGGGCAGAGTTCGAGAGCAACTTCAGAGGGAAAAGAGCGGGGAGTTAGATGATACAAAGAAACCGAATTTTCATCTTTTTCCGACCATCAAAGGATTTAGTAATGGGGTATGTTATATCAAAAGCAGCCAGCATACAAAGCCTAATTTGTATATTCCTTTTTCTCTTTAACAATAAATTTTAGTCTGTCGCCATGTATGCAAAGTGGACTTTTCTCTCTCTCTTTTTCCCAGTGTAGCACGTGTAATTAGAATCAAAGTTTGCACAAAGGAAACTCTCTCGCAACAAGTTGGGTCCTCTCTCTCGCAACAAGTTGGGAGGTCTCTTCCAATTAACCTTGTCCTGGCCAGGGGTTGGCTACAGTTAATTCAGTCTATATTATAGTCTGTCTTCTCCTAGGAGTTCAACAGTGGGACACAAAGTGTGTTTCATATTACTACGTCCAACTTGTTCACTATGCGTGTTTAATTCTGCCAGTTCAGTATATAATATGACGCTGTGTTTTAGATAATCTAGCTTGAGATACAGTCACGCCTTATTGTCTGTCTGTCAACCCCAACTGCATATCTGTGGCCCTTCATTAGGGTGCTTCAGGAGCCCCTCGATTTTCAAAATTTTGGATTAGAATCACTACTTTTTTTCTGGTCTTCTTGGAGGCCGTCTAATAGATCAAGATCTTCTTGTTCTTCTTCTTGGAGGCCGTCTAATAGATCAAGATCTTCTTGTTCTTATTCTTGGAGGCCGTCTAATAGATCACGATCTTCTTCTTGGAGGCCGTTTAATAGATCAAGATCTTCTTGTTCTTATTCTTGGAGGCCGTCTAATAGATCACGATCTTCTTCTTGGAGGCCGTTTAATAGATCAAGATCTTCTTGTTCTTATTCTTGGAGGCCGTCTAATAGATCACGATCTTCTTCTTGGAGGCCGTTTAATAGATCAAGATCTTCTTGTTCTTATTCTTGGAGGCCGTCTAATAGATCACGATCTTCTTCTTGGAGGCCGTTTAATAGATCAAGATCTTCTTGTTCTTCTTGGAGGCCGTCTAATAGATCACGATCTTCTTCTTGGAGGCCGTTTAATAGATCAAGATCTTCTTGTTCTTATTCTTGGAGGCCGTCTAATAGATCACGATCTTCTTCTTGGAGGCCGTTTAATAGATCAAGATCTTCTTGTTCTTATTCTTGGAGGCCGTCTAATAGATCAAGATCTTCTTGTTCTTATTCTTGGAGGCCGTCTAATAGATCACGATCTTCTTCTTGGAGGCCGTTTAATAGATCAAGATCTTCTTGTTCTTATTCTTGGAGGCCGTCTAATAGATCACGATCTTCTTCTTGGAGGCCGTTTAATAGATCAAGATCTTCTTGTTCTTATTCTTGGAGGCCGTCTAATAGATCACGATCTTCTTCTTGGAGGCCGTTTAATAGATCAAGATCTTCTTGTTCTTATTCTTGGAGGCCGTCTAATAGATCACGATCTTCTTCTTGGAGGCCGTTTAATAGATCAAGATCTTCTTGTTCTTCTTGGAGGCCGTCTAATAGATC
The DNA here is from genome assembly GCA_000695325.1 of Pleurobrachia bachei. NCBI lineage: Eukaryota > Metazoa > Ctenophora > Tentaculata > Cydippida > Pleurobrachiidae > Pleurobrachia > Pleurobrachia bachei. The sequence continues at coordinate 102,271 of AVPN01000028.1, read as the reverse complement.
ACGATCTTCTTCTTGGAGGCCGTTTAATAGATCAAGATCTTCTTGTTCTTCTTGGAGGCCGTCTAATAGATCACGATCTTCTTCTTGGAGGCCGTCTAATAGATCAAGATCTTCTTGTTCTTGGAGGCCGTCTAACAAATCAAGATCTTTTTCTTCTTCTTGGAGGCCGTCTAATAGATCAAGATCGTCTTCTTCTTTTTGGAGGCCGTCTAATAGATCAAGATCTTCTTCTTCTTTTTGGAGGCCGTCTAATAGATCAAGATCTTCTTGTTCTCCTTGGAGGCCGTCTAATAGATCAAAGATCATTACATAACAGGTATTTTCGTGAAATATCCAAGTCCCAGGAGTCCATGTCGACACGATCTCGATCTACCACCCGCAGCAAATCTGTTGTATTTGTAAGTAATCAATGATTTCCATATTGCCAGCCCTAGTAATCATACTATGTTACAAAGGAACAAATTCATATTCCTCACACGCATTATTTTATTGTTACCAAGATTCCCGGTACATTTCGATCTGTACATCAGATGCAATGAATTTACTTTTGATTTTATAATTGTGACTGTACTGATTATGTATGGTGGTTCAACTTAGCAGTACTTTTTTTGCTTTTCAGTATAGTCTTGTAGTATATGTACGTGCTTAGCGGTAGACAACTTATAAATTGGCACTGTCGAATATATGTGTAAAAAAGAGGAGCGCTTACACTAATTAAATCATGACCTTTGTACTAGTGTGTAGACACATCTTGACTTTGCCACTCCCTCCTTTGGTTCAACTTCATAAATTTTTTAGCAGTTTAGTTTTGAAACTTTCAAAACGTTTCATCCAAACTTAGAAGTCTAAGAAAATCATGAGATATTATACGGTCATCAATGATTGCATTCAAAAGGTCAATCCATTCACGTTTTAGTGGCCTGTTATCCAAGATTAAAACCGATTACCCGTGCTTTTTTGGGAAGCTGTAGAGAAATTTCATGACCTTATTTAACCATTATGAACTCAAACGTGCATGCTGCGTCTGACCATGCATGTAGAACGTGCCTGAAATATACCTGAACCAAACAGGAAAACTTGATTCGCAGCAGCTCTCATATCCAAAATCAAATGCTGACTTCATACTGCCGTTCGGACATGGGCTGCAGACAGTGGTAGCACTATCCAGTAGACTGCAACTATCTCTCTTCCTCTCTCTCTCTCTCTCTCACTTTCACAATCTCTTTCTCTCTCCCTCTCTCTCTACTAATCTAATACAAGGGCACTATAGGTTTTACCGAATTGCGAATACAGTGGCTTGATGTGAAGCCCTTGGCAACTTTTGTCGACGAATATATTACCACCCTTCAGTATCTCTGTTCTGTTTTGAGTTTTCATCAAGATGGCCAGTTTTCGGCTTTTTAGCCAACAGGACAGCTCCGGAGAATCGGAGGGGGATGAACCCTCAAACAACGACACCATCCTTCCTATCGCTGAAGATCAAGAGTCATTAATATCAACAACACCGCTAGAGAGATCGCGAAGGAACAGCCCGGAGGAAGAAGATGGGAGTTTTAACAGGCTCGGACTAGCTTCCAAAGGGATCTCCATGTTTGGGGGGAGTGCTCTTGGTGCTAAGAAACCAGCAGCAGCGTCATCCAAGAATCACAATAAGAAAAGACGTGCCAGTGCCTTTGCAGCTTTCCATCAAACCAGACCGAAGACACCTACGGATACGCCTGTGCTACCGAGGAAAGCAACTCCATCACCCCAACCAATGCCAAGGGAGCCAGTGTTTATACCGAGTCCGGAGATGCATGTTGGCAATGATTACCACGCTCGACAAGTAACAACACCTGAAGTTCTTATGGAGGAAGTTGTCTCAGTGGATGGTGGGTCTTCACATTATACAGATGAACTTCCGGAGATAGAGGAACAAGGGGCTATTGTCAGACGATTTAAGGAGATAATTTTTAATAACGAGGAAAAATTGTATGGGATTGTTTATCGGTTGAGACAGAAAAACAGGCGGTACTTGCGTCATAAACCCCCCGAGAGAAGTGAATCATCGCTTTGTAGTTGCTGTTGGCAATGCTGGGATTCCTTCAGGGAAAAGTTTTGGAGGTTGTTTTACTTTATCTGGGATAAATTTGATCGAGTTGATGATAGTCGAAGGGAAAAGATGAGGGTCGCAAAATATGGGGTGAGTCCAATTGTAGCTGCTGGTTATCAGCTTGCATATATCTTTCGACTCGTGAATGACTAACGAGATCTGTGCAGGAGTAAATTAAATCTTGTGCTTTCGAATCGGGGTTCAGTTGTTATATTTCCCATACCCAAATCTTTATTTCATCTTATGATATTGGATTTTGCCTCTGTTGATAAACCTTTTAGCTTTTTTACTTTTAGCGGGATTATCAGGTCACTTGGTATTATATTCTTAGGTACTTTCGGTTCAGATAATAGTAACTAACCAATATATTCATTATTCAGCACTGATAATGATATACTTTATTAAACAATCAAATAGTTTTTAACTATGTGTATCTCTAGGTGCTGCTATAGCAAAGCAGCTTCATAAAGCTGAAATTTCTCAGGCCAGCTCGTTTTTATTGCTGATGTTTAGGCACATACCTAACTTTTTTAAGCACATTTTTTCTTCTCCTTCCTTCTCACACTCTACAATTCTTTCCTTCATTACACTGCATGTCTGTCCCTTTAAGCTTTCTTCACTCCCACTTCTACCGAATAGCCGTCACTTATATACATAAATTATCGCACCTGCCCTCATATATTAGCCATGTGTGTGTGAGTCGGCACTGTGTGTTACACAGTCACACACAGCACCTTTGGAATGCAGTTGGGTCAAGTGAGAAAAGAGATAGTGAGAGAGAGAGAGAGAGAGAGAGAGAGAGAGAGAGA
>AVPN01000028.1:76393-94564 GCA_000695325.1 Pleurobrachia bachei | reverse complement strand
CGTTTTTGCCCATAACTCAGCCATTTCTTAACCAATTTGCAAAATCTTTGGCTTATTGGAAAGAGGACATTGAGTTCTTTAAAATGAGCCCAATGAAATTGAAATCGGTGCAAAATGCGCGGCGTCATGGCGAAAAATGCGCGTTTTCGCCACCACGCCGCGCAATTTGCGCCGATTTCAATTTCATTGGGCTCATTTTAAAGAACTCAATGTCCTCTTTCCAATAAGCCAAAGATTTTGCAAATTGGTTAAGAAATGGCTGAGTTATGGGCAAAAACGTGCGAAATTCTCACAGATCTAGTTAACATTTACCGCCTACCCCCTTTCTCCTGGGCGTCGTTACGAAACACCCATATTTTAACGCTGGCCCTCTCTCCTCTCATCTCAAAACAAAGCCTCTCTAATCTCTCTATCCTCTTTCCAGCTCAATTTGGTTCAATGAAAGTTTTGGAGATGTTAGTGGACAATGGAGGTGATGTTAACAGTCTTGATAACATGCACCATACTCCCATTATTGTGTCCAGTTACTACGCGAAATCTGATATCTCAGCTTTTCTCGTTGAAAAGGTAACCAAAATGAGAAATTAATGTTATAACCAGCTTCTTCAGTATTTAAATTCTTCAATAACAGTGAAACTGCTATGCTACATAACATGACGTATAAGAAGATGTCGAATATTAGTATGTTCGGGATCTAAACATCCAAAAATACAATTTTTGATTCTGCACAGGGAGCGGATACATGTATTGAAGATAAGGTTGGTATCATGGGACTAATGAGGATAGCTTACACAATGCCAACAATTACTCGAGAAGTCTTTGATAAGTAAGTATCAATCAAGAATCACTGGTCCCTGATTGGCTGATAACCAGTCATGTGACCTAAATAATCAGTTTTGATTGGTTGTTTGTTTATTTCGGTCGGTTCAAGATAATACCGTAATTTCATTTGTTACAGTTTTCTGACTCAGACGGTGGACAATTCATAAATCATAATCATTATCCTATGCTTTGTACTGTTACATATACACACTACACAGCATGCACCTTGGTGTTATGTACCGAGCATACATTATACACACTTTGTCATTGATCAACACACCTTGAGCTCTCAATCTTGTACACTACCAAGTAATTATTCTTGCCTCGAGGAATTCACGAATGTTTCGTCACTATGGTAACCATATTATTAACCAACTTGACCAACAGAGTAACAGACTCTGTATTATTTCCAAACATCACCTTCACTATACTCTGTACATTCGATGTACTCGATCAAACTCTAGTTTAGTGATACATATCAGAAGACAGACGCTAACGAAACCAAGGGGTACTGTTCATTCTAAAAGAACACCATTTTTCAGGTTTGTCACAGAGGACGTGTACCAGGGGGAACGGTACTTTCAACTTGATAGACTGATAGGGTCTTCCTCCGGTGAGTATTCTGTAACCATGGTTACCAAGGGTGAAACCATGCAGTTACTATGGTTACCAAACACACGGGTGTAACCACATTTACTATCACCACCATGCAGCATATGTCATACATATTCTGTAGTATGTAGATCAATTACCCCCACACACACAATTGAAATACTTACTGCCGATAATATAGTATGCATACATCTACATATTATGTCCCACACAATCGATCAGACACTATTAATATAATATGACACATTCATCAGAATTTATCAATTTGGAGGAAAGTACGTTTTCAAAGAGTTGTGTTATCGCCACTAATAAGGACTTTCAGTCATATTGGATTCAGCTAGATAACCCGTGACACCCTTTATTACAATTGCAAAGTGAACTAACATGACATATCAGATATGATTTCAGGTAACATCTTCTGCTCATTCTACCACTACCTGGTATGGCTGGCCAACATGGGTCTCATCGAACATTCAATATTCGACCGGCTCACTAAAGCAAAATGGAACCTCTACGCTCGGAAACACGCCACCAAAAAATTCATATTCCTCTCAGTTTTTCTCTCAGTTTGGAGTTTTGTGTACGTCCAACCTCACTCGTTTATCGACAAACTCAAGCCCATAGACGGGGTCTACGCTGTATCAGTTTTAGTTGCCATGACAGCGTACGTGTGGCGAATCATAACCAATGTGAAGCTCTTAAAAATGAAATTTCGGTATTTAAATTTCCTCCGCAAGCTTTTCAATGACACTTACCAGCGGGAGATAAACACTTTACACTTCAAGGGGAAGGAATTAGAACACTTCTTGAAAAAGAAATACGGTGAAAAGACACTGACATTCATCGATGACATAAAATCATCACCGGCCGTATTGATAGACTTTCTAGTGGACAATCTCCTGTTGGTGTTCATTATTTGTAAAGCGATTATCTTTATTCGGGGCTCATCATTAATCGAGGAGGTTAGGATGAATGCTCCAATAAGCCAAAGATTTTGCAAATTGGTTAAGAAATGGCTGAGTTATGGGCAAAAACGTGCGAAATTCTCACAGATCTAGTTAACATTTACCGCCTACCCCCTTTCTCCTGGGCGTCGTTACGAAACACCCATATTTTAACGCTGGCCCTCTCTCCTCTCATCTCAAAACAAACCCTCTCTAATCTCTCTATCCTCTCTCCAGCTCAATTTGGTTCTATGAAAGTGTTGGAGATGTTAGTGGACAATGGAGGGGATGTAAACAGTCTCGATAATATGCACCATACTCCCATTATTGTGTCAAGTTACTACGCCAAATCTGATATCTCAGCTTTTCTCGTTGAAAAGGTAACTAAAAATGATAAAATCCTAACCAGCTTCTTGAGTATCTAAATAGTTGAATAGTGAAATTGCTACATAACAGGAATTACTTGAAAGTACCGAATCTGTTCGGGCCCCGAACAGATTCGGCATTTTCAAGTAATTCCTGTTAAATGTAGATCCGGATCTATACATCTAGAAACACAATTATTGATTCCTGAATTCTGAATATAATGTTCGGGATCTATACATCCAGAAATACAATTATCGATTCTGCACAGGGAGCGGATACATGTATTGAAGATAAGGTTGGTATCATGGGACTAATGAGGATAGCTTACACAATGCCAACAATTACTCGAGAAGTCTTTGATAAGTAAGTATCAATCAAGAATCAATGGTCCCTGATTGGCTGATAACCAGTCACGTGACCTAAATAATGAGTTCTGATTGGTTGTTTACTTGTTTCGGTCGGTTCAAGATCATACCGCAATTTATTTCACGCTCTGTGAGGGGTAAGTTGATCGGTTCAAGTATTGTACCTGTCGAGCATTTCATTTGTTACAGTTTTCTGACTCAGACGGTGGACAATTCATAAATCATAATCATTATCCTATGCTTTGTACTGTTACATACACACTACACAGCATGCACCTTGGTGTTATGTACCGAGCATACATTATACACACTTTGTCATTGATCAACACACCTTGAGCTCTCAATCTTGTACACTACCAAGTAATTACTCTTGCCTCGAGGAATTCACGAATTTTTCGTCACTATGGTAACCATATTATTAACCAACTTGACCAATGACCAACAGAGTAACAGACTCTGTATTATTTCCAAACATCTCCTTCACTGGACATTAAACTTGGCTTACTATCGCCAACCAACCAACCAACTCTCTATCACAGTACTAAAATATTTCTCTTCATAGGTTTGTCACAGAGGATGTGTACCAGGGGGAACGGTACTTTCAGCTTGATAGACTGATAGGGTCTTCCTCCGGTGAGTATTCTGTAACCATGGTTACCACGGGTGAGACCACAGTTACTATGGTTACCAAACACACGGGTGTAACCGAATTTACTATCGCCACCATGCAGCATGTCATACATATTCTAGTATGCAGATCAATTACTCACACATACAGGATATATTTACTGCCGATAATATATATATGCATACATCAATGTCCCATACGATCGATCAGAAACTATTAATATATGACACATTCATCAGAATTCATCAGAATTGAAAGCTGTTAAGGAAAGGAGGAGGAAAGTGTGTTTCCATTTGTGTTATCGTCACTCATTATTTAAGCACTCTCAAGACTCAAGAGTCAACTACTACATACCATATTATCGCGAATCGCAAATTGGATTCAGCTCTAACCCATGACACCCCTTAGAATTATTGAAGTGCTAACATGATACCCCTAATTGATTTACCAAGTGTTAACATGACATATCAGATATGATTTCAGGTAACATCTTCTGTTCATTCTACCACTACCTGGTATGGTTGGCCAACATGGGGCTCATCGAACACTCAATATTCGACCGTCTCACCAAAGCAAAATGGAATCTCTATGCCCGGAAACACGCCACAAAAAAATTCATATTCCTCTCAGTTTTCCTCTCAGTCTGGAGTTTTGTGTACGTCCAACCTCACTCATTTATCGATAAACTCAAACCCATAGATGGGGTCTACGCTGTATCAGTTTTAGTTGCCATGACAGCATACGTGTGGCGAATCATAACCAATGTGAAGCTCTTAAAAATGAAATTTCGGTATTTAAATTTCCTCCGCAAGCTTTTCAATGACACTTACCAGCGGGAGATAAACACTTTACACTTCAAGGGGAAGGAATTAGAACACTTCTTGAAAAAGAAATACGGTGAAAAGACACTGACATTCATCGATGACATTAAATCATCACCGGCCGTATTGATAGACTTTCTAGTGGACAACCTGCTTCTTGTCTTCATTATTTGTAAAGCTTAATAGAAATAAGCCCCGAGTAGTAATTAGCTCCTCCAATCCTACTTACGAGAGAACAACAAGCTGGACCCGTCAGTGGAGTTGTTTAAAAATGCTACAGACTTGTTTGGAGCCATTGTAATGATTATCATGTGGTTATCGTGCTTTCTCAAACTGCAAATCACTAAAAAGGTACGTGAACTGCTGTTTTTCATTAAATGTTTCATTCTTCGGGTAGCACACTCAATTTTATTTCTTCCGTCTTATAATTTATCAAGACTGGGTAATTGTGCTAGTACTAAGTACCTGCACGTGTATCCATGTCGAGTCGGCTGATACTGAATATATATAACCGACAGCTGGTATGACATCTGTTTTACTTTTGGGAAGCCAGACCAATGTGAACCATGCAGTGCACTGTGCAGCTAACGGGAACTTCATAAATAGATAAATTTCCCTGAACAATATATTTTATTGTTCTGCGAGAGTTTGCAATATCGAAATTACCTCATGCTCAGCCACGGGTGACTCAACACTAATTTTTCAGTCGCCCATCAGCAGTGGACCAAATTTTCAAAAAATATATTTCCGAGAAAGTTCATGGGAAAAACTTATTTTCAGGCGTTGTCAAATCAAACTGCATACCATACCCGTTTTCTACAAACCCCTCTCGTCGGGAGACAGACTCCAACCGAGAAATCCCTTACTCCTATACACACCCTCTCTCTAACAACCCCCTGCCTAGGTTGGCCCCTAGCTAACAACCCCCTCTCTGCCTAGTAGCTAACACCTTCCCCCCCCCTGCGTTGGCCCCTAGCAATCACTACCTCCAGACTCGTCCCTATAGCTAATACCCCTCTCCATGCCCAGGTTGGCCCCTTTGTCAACCCCTGCATTGGCCCCTTAGCTCACACACCCCTCCAGATTCGCCCCTAGCTAACCCCCCTGCCTGCAGGTTGGCCCTTATGTAACACCCCTCCCCACTACTCAGGTTGGCCCCTTTGTCGTGTATATGAAGTACGTTATGGGGGATCTGAGTACCATTGGAACTATGTTTGCAACACTATTCGTTCCAGCTGTCTGCGTCTTCTACAAGACTACCTACAGCAAGTAAGTTGAACTGATATTGTAATATTGTACATTTTTATGTACAATTTACATTGTACATTATAATTTACAATTTAATGTATATATTTTCAAAAATCAAAACAAAATCTTTTTTATAAACTATCAATCATAATATGCGATCAATGTTCGCTAATCTGTTAATCAATGTTTGTGTGCATTCGTGTGCCGACGAAAATCAAATTCTCGTATTAAAAAAAAGAGGGAAGAAGGGGCAGCTCCTCCCTGCACCTAACACGTTCCTTTGGCTTTTCTTGTTCACTACCTAGCAGTATGAACAGCTCCTGCACTCCTTCCCCTCGATAACTCTATCCGCATGAATAATGAATACCCTCGAATACCCTCTGACTCCATCCGCATGATACAAACCACCCTTATTATTACAATACCCTCTGACTCTATCCGCATGATATACCCCACCCTAATCACCCTCTTTGCTCCGATTATACCCTCTGACTCTATCCGCATGATATGCCCTCCCCTCTATAATCAACACTTGACACCCTCTTTGCTCTGCTTACACCCCCTGACTCTATCCGCATGATATGCCCATTGCCCTCCCTCTATTTAAATCAACACTTGACACCCTCTTTGCTCTGATTATCGTAGTGCAAACAGGCGTCTGGAGGAAGGGGCAACTCAGAGGTCAGATATAATCAATCCGCTGCTAATATTAGAGAGAGATTGAATAGCTTCCATCGCTCGCTGCATAATGAGATATTGAATCTTTTGCTGCGAGACCTATTATAGTGAGGCTGCTGAAATTTTATCTGGGACCATTTTGTCTCAAAATTAAAGAGAACGATCCCTGCTCATATCTGACCAATTTCTTCAAAAATTAGCTGAATCTGAAACCAATTAATTTCCTTTTGCGTATAATTTATTTTTGGCTGAGAATGGACTACTGATTTTGTTAACTTTCTTTCTTGCCACTGTAACCTATAATAGAGGTCTTCCATTAAACCACACTATACTTTTTAATTCCTTTAATTAATTCCTTAATTTAAATACCTACCTCAAATATACATTATTAATATCTAATCTCTAACTCAAAACTTCCCTTTCAAATAAACTCTAGTGCTCTATCGGAAGATTTTCAAGGGTATAAAACTCCGCCCAGGGTGTGGTTTTAAAATGTAGCATGATGTGATATATTTGAATTTAATAATAACGGGGCTATTTCCAGCGTTACAAGACCTCATAATCATGGACAAGGGTGAAATATTAAATGTCCGATCTCCTTTCTTTTCTTCATTCAAAATTCATTTTCGGTCTTTGTCTTTAATCCCATTTTCTTTCATCATGTCGCTTTCCTGTCCCATGGCTTTGGTTGAAAACATTAATTACATGTTTTAAGCTTTGTCTTTCGACTACATTAAGTTTTCTATGTTTCTGGCCAAACAAGTATTTCCACGCCTACACACTGACAGAATTCTACTATCTGTCTGTAAAAGATATTCGTGAAAAGCTTGCATGCATTCTACATCTTACTCTCTTCCTCTCTTACACAGTAACAGTTCTCTCACTTTCTTGCAACAAGCTTGTCAACAACAAAATATAAAGCACTGCTTAAGCATTATTTGAGCATATTAGCAGCACCAAGATGATAGCACTAAAAAAGCATATAACTCAAGTTTTCCCAAAAAGGCAGTGCAAGTTTTTAACCCTCAGCTCTCTTTTTGAGGAAAAGACCCTCTTTTTACACAGGGCGTCCAGCAGCTAACACATACGGGACTTTGCTTCAAAATATCTTAACCTTGAACCTAGTTGTCTAACAAATGTTAACCATTTTCAGTGAAACGGATAGTAAAAAAGCGAAGAATTTTTATGAAACGATATTTGTTGTTCTGCGGATGGTACTCATTGATTATGAATACTTGGATGGCCTTGACCGATCAATATATCCCGAATGGTGAGTACATAATACTTTTCATCCGGGTATACCTACACCAAAAACTATCACATGTTCAAAGCGGCGAATTTGAAGTAGCATGTAGTTTGCCACGAACACGCCATTCTACCACTTTAAATACCGAACAAATCGTCAGCCATCATTCTACACACATCATAATGATCATGGCTGAGAATGGACTACTGATTTTGTTAACTTTCTTTCTTGCCACTGTAACCTATAATAGAGGTCTTCCATTAAACCACACTATACTTTTTAATTCCTTTAATTAATTCCTTAATTTAAATACCTACCTCAAATATACATTATTAATATCTAATCTCTAACTCAAAACTTCCCTTTCAAATAAACTCTAGTGCTCTATCGGAAGATTTTCAAGGGTATAAAACTCCGCCCAGGGTGTGGTTTTAAAATGTAGCATGATGTGATATATTTGAATTTAATAATAACGGGGCTATTTCCAGCGTTACAAGACCTCATAATCATGGACAAGGGTGAAATATTAAATGTCCGATCTCCTTTCTTTTCTTCATTCAAAATACAGCTCATTTTCGGTCTTTGTCTTTAATCCCATTTTCTTTCATCATGTCGCTTTCCTGTCCCATGGCTTTGGTTGAAAACATTAATTACATGTTTTAAGCTTTGTCTTTCGACTACATTAAGTTTTCTATGTTTCTGGCCAAACAAGTATTTCCACGCCTACACACTGACAGAATTCTACTAGCTGTCTGTAAAAGATATATTCGTGAAAAGCTTGCATGCATTCTACATCTTTGAGAGAAGGAGAGAATGTGTCATTGTCAAGAGAGTGAAAGAACGTTGTTCCTTGTCAACAACAAAATATAAAGCACTGCTTAAGCATTATTTGAGCATATTAGCAGCACCAAGATGATAGCACTAAAAAAGCATATAACTCAAGTTTTCCCAAAAAGGCAGTGCAAGTTTTTAACCCTCAGCTCTCTTTTTGAGGAAAAGACCCTCTTTTTACACAGGGCGTCCAGCAGCTAACACATACGGGACTTTGCTTCAAAATATCTTAACCTTGAACCTAGTTGTCTAACAAATGTTAACCATTTTCAGTGAAACGGATAGTAAAAAAGCGAAGAATTTTTATGAAACGATATTTGTTGTTCTGCGGATGGTACTCATTGATTATGAATACTTGGATGGCCTTGACCGATCAATATATCCCGAATGGTGAGTACATAATACTTTTCATCCGGGTATACCTACACCAAAAACTATCACATGTTCAAAGCGGCGAATTTGAAGTAGCATGTAGTTTGCCACGAACACGCCATTCTACCACTGTAAATACCGAACAAATCATCGGCCATCATTCTACACACATCATAATGATCATCACCCCAGGTGGATGTTCCTATCGGTGATATGGATCTACTTGTCATGTGTGGTGGTACTCAACTTGCTGATCGCACTAATGGCTGATAGTTATAGCCGAATATTTGAGAAGGCGGAGTTGTATGCCCGGATTGATCGGGCAAGATTTATTATTGAGTTTGAACGGACTCTACCTTTTCCACAATACCTTACCATTCACCAAGTACCAAGCCATGGGTTGTAAAGGAATCCGTCTCAATTTATATAACTCCCCTACTTCCTTTCCTATTTTCTCCCCTATGTAACTAACCGACCGTTCAAATATTATACACAATCCGTATCATTTTATAATATCACTCTCCAGCTATTCCCAAACTTATATCATTTTTTTCAGCTACGAGAATCAAATCCGGGAAAACTACGCCCCCGAAATAGTAACATTCGACCCCGTAACGGATCGGGATAAAATCGATATAGTAGAGGAACAGGTAGCACAACTAAGCGAAAAGATAGACAGATTAGAGACACTCATAGAAAAGAACATTTTAGTAGAACTACAGAAGAAGCTGGAAGCGATTGATCAGGCATTGACACTTTATAACTATTGATTAAAAGTGTCAGGTTTGCTTTGCCATGTACACAACATGATCATGGTGTGTTTCTTACTTTTTCCAATCTCCCCACCAAATCACTGGAAATATTATCATGGTTAGATACAGTAATCTCTCAATTGACCAGGCCACTCGAAATTTAAGCCTTTGGGAGTTGACTGTATCTTGTGTGTTTGGCATTGCATACCTGGCATGATCGAGGTTAGAGAGTTTTGTTATACATGTGTTGCTTTTGTCAGACTAATATATTATGTGATTCAACTCTAATTATGTATATAATTTACTGATCACCCCCAATTGAGAGGGGCCCCACACAAGTCAGGGAGACAATAGAAGAGATGGTCCGGGTGCACATTAGGTTCCTAATTTCACTGTAATTTAAATTTCAGTTTAACGAAATAAAGCAGAGTCTAGTGAAGCCGAAATGATTCCACATTCCCCCACTATAAAGTACGTTCCCACACGTCACATGGCTTGGTGACCTACAAGTTGGCTAAAACTCCGGGTCATAGAATCTATGATCAACCAAAGTCATAGACAGGTTGGTAATCACTAATCACACCCACACAGATATATTAATTATCCCGATTCCCTTCGCACAAATACCTGAGGGGCTGCTGTCGTTGGTTTTGATACGGGTGGTGGGGTCGGTTTCATGACGGCGGGGGAAGACGGTTTCTTGGGGGTCAACACTCGAATCTGCTTATCAAACAGGTCACCACTTTCTGCATTATATGTACCATGAGTAAAACCTATAAATGTCCGCAACCCGAAGTGGGTGAAAAATTTGCAAGTTTAGCTTATGAAACTATAGTTAGCTTTTAATAATTATATCAAAGAAGTTAGGGTTACCGAACCTTCCACGTTATAAATGGTAGCGCTTCAAAGTCAAAAAGTCATTTTATTGACGCAGAAAAAGAGAGGATATCATCAGGCTGGTCTCGGAGAACCTCTCGGGCCAGTGATTCGAGTAGGGCCTGAAATCCCGGAGGTATGCAGATGTTCTGGGGTGCGTAACGGACTGACATGGTGGTGGGAGAGCTAACGGGGGAGAAATAGGGAGTTGTAAACATGGTGGTGGTGGAGCTATATAACCGGTACGGTAAAAAGGGAGTTTTGAACATGGTGGCCGGTGGGAGAACTATATAATGGGGGAGAGAGGAAGTTGTGAAACTATACTGCAGTTCAACCCCTGTTTGATAATAAACTATGGGTGATAAACGATACAGAGGCAGTTCGAAAAGATAAGTTTGTAGAAGAACGAATCAATGATTGATCATTGTTGATCAGTGGTTGAATCACAGATGCAACGAACAGAGCCTAGTTAAAATAAAGGGGAACATCGTGCAATCAATCCACAGAAGTTAGTAGTTCAAGGATAGAGAGATAGAAACAGTGTCCATAGAGAGACCCATTGCCGACTCAATCAGGTTTAAACGATCTCAAGCTCTTGCCTCTTCATGCGGAGATTTAAAATGTAAAGAATTCTGATCAATCACTGACAGGGAAAGCTTTTTGAAATGTCCCATTCATTTGGATTTCACTCTTAAAATTGGTAAAGTTTATATAGACCACCATTGGTATCGCTGTTGACATGTGTGTGTCATATGTCTCATAGTTTACGTTGCTGCAAGGTGCCAAGGTATACATTACTGCAGCAATTATACGTTTTGATTTTATAGTGCATGTACCTTGCATGTACCTTTCTAGACGTACAATGTAGATGGAACTGCAAGACGAACTAGACATACGTTTTGAAAACCACAACCGACATCTATGTAGAGTTCACATACTGTGTATTAAGTGAACTACTTCATAGACCACAGTAGTAACTGGACAAAGACAGTGTGTGCTGTTGTGTTATTGTGTCGGGAGACGTAGAACCTCTGACTAGTTTATAAAGGGAGAGACACTCTCACAGATATAGAGGTAGAACGGGCCGCACATTGTCAAAACGAAACCAATGATGAACCTCGCATATAATGCATCAACACATATCTACCAATTCTCACACTCACAACTAGGCGATCTGACGATATATATCAGCAGTCAGCTTCTATCTGATTTGTTCACTGGTTTGAGAATTGGTAGGGAGATATAGATCGTTTTAAGACAAAAGACTTGATGTGCAAAAGTGTTGCAGAGCTGGGGCAAGGATAAAATGGTAGGAAAGATAGAGTGAGAGAGGAGAGAGAGAGAGAGAGAGAGAGAGAGAGAGAGAGAGAGAGAGAGAGAGAGAAAGAGTAAGAGTCAAAGGGAGAGAAAGAGAGCGTTATACTCTCTCCGTATAGTAATATAAAACGACATGCTTGCAAAAGCTTTCTGTATTCCGTGCTGGATCTTTCGTATGCAATATTAGCAGCACACACACAGCTGACATTCACTTCACGCTAGTGAAAAGGGAGCTGAGTGAAATGAGCTCTAGCTGACCGAGGGAGAGGAATGGGGGTGAGAGTCATTATTTTAGGAACGATCCGAATGCCTGGCAGGGACTAAAATCTGAGATGAAAATAGGCTGCACAATTAGACTCTAATAATTTAAGGCACGATAATATGGAAATGGAATCATTGCAGTTCTGAAGAAGGGACGTTAATGATCAATTAGGGTATTGGGTTATTACATGGGTCCAGGAAGTAGTAAATTATTAGGGCCCAAGGCCAGGTAAAATACAGTTGATATAGAAGCAAATGGGAGAAGAAATAGGAGAGTCGCAGCTGTAGAGATAGAGGGAGAGAGAGAGGGAGAGATGGAGAGAGAGAGGGGAGAGAGAGAGAGTAATGAATCACTTATTTGGTTGCCATGGTTACAACCATATCGCATAACAACACAGGGGAGAGAGGGGCCAAGTAGGGTGTTGCTCATGACTAAACACTGGCCCCCAACACCAGGTGTCTAGCGGCCACCCAACAGCTGTAATTATCCCGTGTCGGTTGCCATCCCCCTAATCACACAACCTAATCACAGGGTTCCAACATAAATCCGTTGTCTTGAATTATGTACGTATGATTAAGGAAGCCGTTCCCTTGTTTTGGAAACGTTATCGAGACATGTTCCTGGCCCCTGAAGAGAACTACATCGGTTGTCTAGAGCATGGAGGCACGTTAAATCACAGCCAAGCCGAAAAAGAAAATATCCTTTTCTCAACTTACTTTGAAGGAGAACACCTGAGGAATCGAGATTTTGACACAGCACATTACAGTAGCATCTGTAGACAAGTGGAGGACATGCTATCCGAGGATATCTATGACGAGGAATTAGACAGGAATGTGGAATCAAGAGAAGTGGAGGACGCTATAGGAAGGCAGGAGTGGAGTGGAAAGGCGCCAGACGGTGACGGAATTCATCCGAGAACACTGAAACATCTTGGAGGCCGGGCTGTTACGTTTTTAGCTGCACTGTTCGACCTCTGCTGGAAGAAATCTTCATGGCCTTGGAGAACGTCCACGGTTTCTTTTATCAAGAAAGCTGGAAAGACATCGTATATCAAACCAGGATCTTTCCGTCCCATCACCATCAGCAACTACATCGGCAAACTTTTCGAAAGGGTAATCGATCATCGGATGAGGAGCTTCTGCTACGACGAGGAATGGCTAGATGAGGAGCAGGAGGGTTTCTTACCAACGAGGAATTGCACCAGATACCTATACCGACTACTATCAACCCTTCACGAAAACAGGAGAAGAAAGGCGACGGCATACCTGCTTCTAATCGACTTCGAAAAGGCATTTGATTCTGTCCCGCTACCTTGTCTCATCTTCAAACTTCATCGCATGGGGATCCAAGGAAGACTTCTTAAGCTACTCCATACTATGCTTAGCGTCAGAAATGTAAAGCTCAAGGTAAATGGAAAAGTAGGACGATCCAGGATTTGTGGAACAACAGGTCTACCACAGGGGGCGGTACTGTCTCCACTCCTGTTTATCATTTACATCTCGGATCTGTTAACAACTCGTAATCTGCCTAGTGACGTAAGACACCATACCGAAACTTTCAAGTTTGCAGACGATGGCTCGGTACTTGTCACTGGAACTCAAGATGAATGTGAAAGATCTATGAAAAAGATACTTCAATACATCTATGAGTGGTGTAGGCTATGGCGTCTTGTCGTAAACACTGATAAAGACAAAACAGAAATCATCGTTATACATCCCAAGAGATCGGACCCACCGAACCTACCCACTAAACTGATGATGGGGAGATCGGAAATCTCATACGCAGACTCTAGCAAAGTTCTTGGTGTTTACCTGGATAAAGATTTGGATTTTCAGCAACACGCCGCATACACTCTGAAAAAGTGCTGGTACTCATGGAACAAACTCTCAGCTGGAACCACTAGAACAGCAGGCTTAAATAGTACTGCCCTTGCGTTACTTTTTAAGACGGTCGTGCTTACCAAGTTGCTATACGCAGCTCCTCTCTGGCTGGAGGATCGCCTGGGAAACTTCAAAGCCTTTATCTCTCGAGCTAAACTGAAGATCTTGGGGAGTCAATTTTTCGTACCCAAAGTACTAGCAGACCTGCTGTCGACAATCCCACCACTAGAGGTCGTTCTAGAAACTCTGACAGTAAAGTTTTTTATTTAAGCGACAGGGGGGTCTTTTTTACCTTTTTTCAAACGCGCATAGCTCTGGTTCCTGATGAGCTAGAGACTTGACATTTAGAAGTTATGAAGATCAAGCCATGTTCTTGATAACCTCCAATTTTTAAGTCTCTAGCTTATCAGGAACCAGAGTTAAGCGCGTTTGAATAAAGGTCAAAAAGACCCCCCCTGTCGCTTAAATAAAAAACGCGACTTTATTGTTTAAAACTTCGGAATTGGAATTTTTGGATTTTACGTGGGATTTCAAATCGTTGCGCCGCGCGACAATTGCGCGTCTGAGAAAATGCATTGTTGTAATCAAACTTTCGCGCGTTCCCCGTAACCTCCAAACTGAAATACTGGAAAATACACATTTCGACCACTTAAATCATTATATGTTTTATATGAAGTAAAAACTCGTGGATGACCATGTGAAAGGCGATTAAAACAATGTACAAATAAATACTAGGTATATCGATCCTGTCAGAGCATTGGCCTGACCCAATTCTCTCAAATAAGCGCGAGAACTGTGGTCAGAGCATTGGCCTGACAGATCTCCACCAGGAAGTCAAGTCAGACTTTTAATTTTAATTTGAGTAAGTTCCTAAATAATAATATCATCATGAGCTCTTGTCTGTTACAGTAATATATTACAGTAATATACTGTTTGGCGGCGCCATACCCCATTTGATTCTCAGATTTACGCTCAGATCGGCTCGGCGGCGCCAGACATATATAGGGGTAAATATAGGTTCAAGGTCTAGATTCTGAAACAGCTGATATCAACTCTCGTACATCTCACGATCCAATATGAATTTCATCACCATCTTCCTCCTCAATCTCTCTCATACATCACAAACGCACCTCATACACACCTCAATCTGCATACATACAATTTAACACAATTCGAACACTATTTTATAACTTAACTGACTAGCCCAAAACTTCAAAACAAAGCGAATCAATTTATAATGTATGTAAAGAGCTGTGAATTAGAAATCACACACACTTTGACACAGGCCTATGACCATTTTTTAGCTAAATTAGAGCTAAGTCAAAAACCTAGTGAAGGTGGTATGATAACCTAGTTACACAATGGTAACCATGGTAACTAAATGGTAACCAAACGGTAACCATGGTAACACAAGACACACACACACAATAACATATTAGCAACAAATCTAAAACACACACCACGGTGTTACATTGTAACACTGTTACAACTCTTCCTTTTTACTTTCATCTCCCTCTGTCTTCACGGGGATTTCATCACTCTTCTCTCCTTCCTCCTTCTTGGGCTGCTCTTCCTCCTTCTTTTCCTCCTTCTTACTCTCTCCCTCCTCTCCCTTCTTCTCTCCCTTCTTCATCTCCTCTCCTTCCACCACAGTATCATCATTCGTCACCTTCTCTTCAGCTGTTTTAGTTCCATTATTCTTCATAGCATCCATCATCTTTTTCAGCTTCTCCTTGTACCACTGAGGAATAGGCTTCCTCACCAAGTAGTACAGGTCTCGCTCCAGGGCTGTCTTCTTGGAGATCAGATCGGAGAGTTTCAGTACGGGATCCTGGTTCAGGGCGAGCTTTTCTTGGGCAGCTGATGTTGTAGTAAGGTAGTCCTGAAGGAAATGGTTTGGTAAATGATGGGGTTTGATAGTCACAATAACATTCAGCAGAGACAGAAAATGTGCGTGCATGCCCGACAAGCTAATAGCGTCTGAGTATTCTTATCTCTCTCGGTGCCCACCTATAAACGCTCATAGCTCGGATCTATGTGCTCGTGGTGGTGGTGGTCGTGTAGCCCGTTTTGCTCGTTTAGTAATGAGATTTAACTGCCTATTGACCACCCCAAGAGTATCCAGGACAGTGTGTGCAGCGGGAAATGCAGGGCTGTAAACACCCTGACTGTTATCCAAACGAGCCAGAGATGGCTGAAACAGAAGATGTGGGTTTGGGATTTCTCGCGGTTCAGAGAAAATTTTCGGATCTGATTTTATTTTCTCTTACTCATGATTAAGTCGAAAGACGAAATATTGAATTCTTTGTTTCCTTTGTTTTAATGTCTGAAACTAATTGATCACTCTCTCTCTCTCACCACCGCGTGAAATCCCAAACCCACATCTGACATGTACCGCGGGCGGAGCCTCATGAAAAGACTTTACTATTGGGCGCCAAAAACTCAGCACATTAATTTGCACATCTTGGTGAAGTGAAAACCACACTGTTAGGGCGTGTAGTGGTGAAAGAGCATGAAAATGGATATAATAATATGTAACCTCACAAAAGCAAAATACTGGCATTATCACCGAACTAGGTCGACGACTCGGCGTGAGAGAGGCTGCAATTTTTGTGGCGTGGGGGGCAATGAACAGGGTGTGCTATTTTTCCTAACTCCAATTCAAACCAAAGTTACCCACCTTAGTATCATTCATTAACTTCTCCAACTGTTCCAGCTCAACAGCAGTGTGATATCTCAGTTCCTCTGTCTGATTAGCAATCTTAGCCAGGAACTGTTCAGTCAGGTTGAATGCTTGTTTCAGATCTGAATAATGGGAGGAGGTTAGTTAGAAGGTTGAATGCTTTTTTCAGATCTGGATAATGGGAGGTGGTTAGTTAGTAAGTAAGGGTGGGTTATGATAGAGTTAAGTCAGGTTGAATGCTTGTTTCAGATCTGAATAAAGATTAAAGAGAAGTGGTGGTTAGTGGTTAGGTGGTTAGTTAGGTTGATAAGTTAGGGTGGGAGGTGTTCAGTTAGGTTGAATGCTTGTTTCAAATCTGGAATGGGGGATGTGGTCATTTGGATGGGACTGGGGGTGGTTAGTTAGGGTGGGAACTGTTCAGTTTGGTTGAATGCTTGTTTCAGATCTGAACAATGGGAGGAAGTTGGTTAGTTAGGGTGGTGGTTATTTATGTTGAATGCTTGTTTCAGATCTGGGTAAAGGGAGGAGATGGTTAGTTAGGGTGGGAGGTGGTGGTTAGTTATGGATGGGGTGGTTAGTTAGGGTGGGAGGTGGTTAGGTTAGACTGCGTGGTGATAAGTTAGGATGGCTACTGGTTACTGTTAGTTAGGATCGGATGTGGTTAGTTAGGGTGGGAGGTGATTAGGTTAGACTTCGTGGTGATACCCCAATGATGATAAACTAGCAGGGATAGTTTTCCCCTTATAGATATGAAAGGTAGAGCTGTTTTGGGCAAGCTATAATTTGACTTATAGATTCAGTGAGGCTAATATGAGATCTGTTGATGAGATATCTGTTAATGAGATGTTAATGATCCCTTTGTTTCAATAAATTGAACTGAATAGAACCTTTTCAAACAATTTACAGGGTAGGTTGAAAATTAGACCATTGTGCCCTTGATTTAGATGAAATTACCATGTTTATTGTGAACAATTGTGTCCTAATTGGATCAGAGTTTAGATAAACCGGGCACGTTGTAGTAACAGACAATCCCGTAATTTGTAGACTTGGAGGTATTTCAGTTGGCCAGAAGCCAATATAACAACTTCTAAGTACTAGGTATGTACTAAATGTCAATCCCCTCTCCACATAAAGAGGAGGAATTTATAGAAACTTCGTTGCCTTTGGTGTCTATTATCCTAGGTACCTAGACTCAGTACCTCTCTCTCCCATACACAGTTTTGTTTCCTCGCTAGAAACCCCCTCTATAAGTGAGCGGGAGCAGTGCTACAGAGTACAACAGAGATGGGTCTTGTATTGTCGCAACCCAGGGCCACGTGCTTTGCAATTATCGTTAGTTGCTAACAAAGCAGGGAGAGAGGTAGAGGTAGAGAGAGAGGTAGGGAGGTAGAGGTAGAGAGAGAGGTAGAGAGGGAGAAAGAGAGATAGATAGAGAGAGAGAGAGAGAGAGATAGAGAGAGAGAGAGAG
>AVPN01000028.1:58647-74379 GCA_000695325.1 Pleurobrachia bachei | reverse complement strand
AGAGAGAGAGAGAGAGAGAGAGAGAGAGAGAGAGGGCCAGTCAGATTAAGTTGCCAGATGATACGACTAGGTTGTAGTAACCGTAGTTAGAGAGTACTAGAGGTCTAGAGAGAGTACTAGAGGATAAATGTAGACAGAAGCGAGGAGTACAGAGAAAATAAGGAGGTCTTGGAGACAAAAGAAGAGGCCGAGGATCACTAATTTTGTGATCCTTGCAGCTGTGTTTAGGACAGATTCGTTTAGTACTCTGATCTAGAACACATAACAAGTGTTTGTATATTGTTCATAATCTTCCTCTTTTTTGTTTGTTCATAATATCACAGCGCTGGCAAGCGCCCCGGTGCTTTTATATTTAGTGACGTATGGAGGATCTAGGTTTAAAGCACTGCACGTCAACAGACTTTTCTGTAGTATTCCAGTGAGGGGTTTGTGAGGGGTTTGTGAGGAATAAAACAGCTGTTTGTAATCAGGGTTAGTTTTACATCATTACTAATCTCTCCAGATTTCTCTCTCTATTTTCAAAAATCACTCGTTTTTATCCGCCCCCATTAGAACAAGGAGTTAGAGCCGAGAACAGAATGGTAGATTAGTTTTCAGCTCTACCTTTTAACTGTTTAGTCGTTTGGGAGAATATGAGATTGATTTTCCCAATATCAAAGTTTAACTGAGGATCAGTTAATGAACAATCATGATCCTTAGCTGTGTGTTTAAAACGATCGGCCATTCTCGATTTTCACATCATTTTCACTCTCATCCGCATTCTTTTGTACTGGTGTTTGGTAGTGGCATATGGTAGTGGATGAGTCGGTATTTTTCGCTCTCATTCTCTCTCTCTTAGCTCATTCTTTGTGCTTTGTGGTTGTCCCATGCACGTGGAAAGGGGAGGCATTTTGCACGAGGGTTCACGAACGTAGGAAGTGAGATTTGTTATGTTCTAACCCTCCTTTACACATTCTAGCTAGGCAAAGTGAGATATATAGCGAGATCTGGTCTGCACATGTATGTAATAACATGGTCCATCTTTTAAACATACCCTAGATGGCTTATGCCGAAACTCCTTGCTCGACTCTGTTTTTCCCCATTTTGAACAAACCAAATTATCTTCACTGTTATAATTGCCACCCAAATCTTTCCCTATTGTCACCCGTCTTTCCCAGTTCCCTTCTTCTTTTCTATCCTTTCCTATACTTGAACATAGATTTGATCCAAGTTGGGATACACGCCGCGAAATAGATAACAGGTAAGTGAAATACAGGATGACCGAAACAAAGTTAAATTGGTCTGATGTTACTAAACGAATTAAAGGTACAAATTACAATACGAATGCATTCTTTTTATTCTTTTCTCTATTCAGTCTAATAATTGGGTAGTGTCTCCTAGTGTGGCTCACGCTGTAGGTGAGGGTCTCAGTAGACCAAGTGTTCCAGCGCAACAATCTCGCCAATCGTCCAGTCAGAATCCAATCACTCCTCATCGTATCTACCACAGAACCTCCTCACCACACGTTTCACTACTCCCCACAGAGCCTGCCTCATACTGGCTTGTACCAGGATCAGTACCCAACTAATCAGAGTGGCATAGGTTGCCATTGGGAGCAAGAGGAACAAGTCCATCAATAGTGGTCGACTTCCCAACCACTGATAAAGGCGATAGTAAAACAGTGGGAACAAGTCCGGGTTAAGCGAGTAGATGACATTTTCAACATCTAACACCATAGCGAAGGAGAAGCAAAAGAGATCGACAAGAAGTGTGGAGCAGACTATTCGAAGAGTTAGGGCAATGTTTTCAAGTAGAGCAGCGTTACCACCATCAAGAAGGGGAGTGACCTCAGAATGGTTGTAGCTAAACCGTCGGTACAGAACACTCAGATATGCCACCATGGCAACAGAGACCACGATAATCATAGCTTGTAAGAAGATAGTCAGAATCCCAGTAAAAAATATCGCGTAGTCAACTTTTACTCCGCAAAAATTTTTGATATTGCATACCATATTGATGACAGAAACAACCAGGGCTCCAATCCAAATACACCAAATTAGGGTTTTCAGCCGGTGACGTTGGACTTCATCTCTGTTGAAAATAGACGAGGGACGGACGATACACAGAAGTCTAAAGAGGTAAATGGACAGTAAGAGTATGGTGGTATAAATCGGCCAAATGAGAAAATAAGGAATAACAGAAATAAAAACAAAATTTAAGAAAAAAATATTAAAAAAAAGTAAAATTTAAGTAAGAAAAATAAAAAACAAAAAAAATAAAAACAAAAAATAAAAACAAAAATATAAATAAAACAAAAAAGAAAATCAAAAAAAGAAAAAACTTGGCGTCGCAAAATGCCATTTTTGGCTAAAAACTACAAAAACATATTACTGCTTTCTGGCACGCGCGGCTTGGGGGAGGTGGTGGTCACCTTTGCGCTTGCCAGCGCAGTGATATAATAACAATAGACTTCCTATTGTCTCAGTCTTCTACAATAACCTAAACCGCAGCTCAATATCAATTCCTCTCCAATCCTGCTCTCTTCCAGATTTGTGTCATTGTGCCAATTTCTACGATTGTCCGCTCTTGTACTTGGCACTGTCTTGTACCAAGCACAACTACAGACCGGGCCTATACACGTGATGTGTTCACAGAGTGCTTGTGAAATGATATACTGAACTACTGAAATGATACTGTTTTGTTTTGAGCTATAGCCCCCCCCCCTCGCTACTGCAGCAATAGCTTGGATTAATTGAGAATTTGGATAGAATTCACAACTTTCAGTCAGAATAGCAACACTATTTGTTCAATATCTCAACATACAATTCTGGTTGTACTGGCTGCTTGCACCATCTAGTGCACGGGAAGAGAGAGAGGGAAGCCGAAGGAGAGAGGTTCGAGTAAGGTGTATCATCGTCTCTCTTCTGAGGCAGCTTTTTTATTGTAACAACACTTGTGGGTGTTACCATAGTAACGGCCCTGCAGTGATACAGCTGTCTTCACACTTCAGTTCATGAGTCTACTTTTTGGCTACTCTTGTTGCTTCATTTTGTAGCCTATAACACACCTCCTCCTACAACACACCTCCCTAAGCCATGTTCTTCCGACTTACCCACCTCTCTAACTTTATCCAGACATGGTAGTTCTCCAATCTCCAATCTCCTTATGTGATACTGATAAATCGTCGAGGATATACTTATGCAGTCATTGGTTTTTGAAAAATGCTTTTAATTTTTAAATGACCTACCAAATACTCTATGTTGTCTCGAGAACTTAGAGTAGTAATTTGATTGTGGAACTGAGGGTGGAAAAAAATATGTCAAAAATAAGTCACTCTTTTGGATCTTTCTCTCCCTCATATCTCTTCTTTCTCTCCCTATAAGTATCTCTCTAGTATCTCCCTAGTATCAAGGATAGGTCTCTCCCTTTCTCTCACTCCAAGTTAGGACGATATAGTGGTAATTGGAACATTCCGTGAACCTGTCATCGGCCGAAACACATGTGTTTGGTGAGAATCTCACCATTTCTCTATCTCACTGAGATAGAGAAATGGTAGTTTCAAAGCAGGCACAACACTCCCTTTTCCCACTAACTCGAAGTTGCTTTCTTTTCCTGCCAAATTTGTCTCACCATGTCGGCAGTAACAAGCTCATAGAGCTGACACGCCAGTTTCAGGAGTTCTATGTGTAATCGAAGCTTTTTCACTGCTACAATTGTATAGTTCATGTCTATAATTCTGTTCCTATTAATCATTAAGGATTGAAGATTCTCCATTGGAGTGGTTGTATGTAACTAGAACTGTAACCCAATAAAGGACACATCAAATGTGGGAGCATTCAATCAGCCGGAACCACTGATTTATCATCTCCCCTTTCTCTCTCTCCCTATCCCTGATTTTTCTCTCTCTCTCGCTCGTCCCTCTCTCACTGCCTCTATCGCTGTCTCATCCGATATATTTGATTGAGCTCGAGTGATGAAGATTAACAGATGAGCAATATAACCACCGACACATGCCTAGTGCCACCTGCCAGAGACAGAGAGACAGAAATTGGGACCTCAACCGTGTCAGACTCAGAGTGACCTACCTCCTTTGACCTTTACCGCTGCACTCCTAATATAAGTATATTAGCCTAATATATGAAAACCTTCTTCGGGACCCTCTTTCTATGCCGATCTAATATATTGAAGGAGAGAGTGACATGTGAGTTCAACTTAGTTCCTTTACAGTCCGAGACTATAATAGGGGCATATGGCCCAGCATATGTTCATAATAGTCAGGTAGCCTTGCTAGCAAAGTTACCGATTCTCTGTCTCTGAGTCTGAGACTGTCGCGTTATAACGCGGTCCATATCCCACTACCAATATTTTGATTTTATGGTATAGCGATCAGACTTCATCTCATCAATTTGAGTACTGCTTAGCTAGTATACAAGTTAGAAGCCATAGTCAATGGTTTTCACTTTTCATATAATGGTGGAATTGGTTTTCATTTCTCTACCTCTATAATATCTCCTACCCGTATCTCTCTTACTATATCTCCTATCTCTCGGGCCTCTTCAACCTGTATCTCTGTATCTCCTCTCTCTGTACAGTAACAGCTCTCTCAGTAAACTGTTCAGCTCCAATTGACAGATGTGTGTGACGTGTATTCTGTGCAGCTCTTTCTGTGTGACGCAGCTGTATACAACAAGTTAGGTATCAAGTACCACTTCATAGGTGCACTAGGAGGGTGTTTTCTCTCTCGAGGTTGCCATGGTAACGGTTTGATATGGTAAGGGTCGAAGAGGTGTGCATTGTTCTTGGGTTACTGAAACAGACAGGCCGTGATATCTCCTTCTCTACCTTTCCAATATAGGCTCGAAAACTATATTGGCCATTTATCACTCTCAATAGGGCAGGGTACTGCCTCTCTTTTTGGCCTAAAGACTCGAGTCATTATTAGGTGCTATGCTGTCATAGTAGTTAAATATGTAGGTGCTGCAGGAATTATTAGAGAACTTTTTGAGCTTTTGTACCAGGCCCGATATCAAATTTGTTAACGCTTATTTAGGAGCCAACCAGCACTTATAGATTCCCTTCCCGTTTAGAATTTATCGTTTGCATGATCTTCATGAAGGGAATGAGAGGGTGAATCATCTTAACTCTTTTGCTAACAATTATTCTCTGCATTTTCATCCCAGTAGATGTACTAAAAGCTCCGAAGAATTTCACCATCTCTCTCTCCCTCTCCCTTTCTCTATCTCTCTCTCTCCATCCCCCTTTCTCTCTCTTTCCTTCTCCCTCTCCTCTCTCTTCTCTCTCTGGCACCACACATATACAGGTGCAAGGCGATGGCTAAGGATTATTACCAGTGTGTGCCAACTTCAGAGAAAGAGTTATAAAGAAAGAGAGAGAGAAAGAGAGAGAGAAAGAGAGAGAGAAAGAGAGAGAGAAAGAGAGAGAGAAAGAGAGAGAGAAAGAGAGAGAGAAAGAGAGAGAGAAAGAGAGAGAGAAAGAGAGAGAGAAAGAGAGAGAGAAAGAGAGAGAGAAAGAGAGAGAGAAAGAGAGAGAGAAAGAGAGAGAGAAAGAGAGAGAGAAAGAGAGAGAGAAAGAGAGAGAGAGAGAGAGAGAGAGAGAGAGAGAGGGAGAGAGAGAGAGAGGGAGAGAGAGAAAAAAGACGGGAAAAGGACGGTATAGGGGTAGATATTAAGGGAATACATTCAACCTGTTTGCCATTACGACGTTCTTTTGTACCCACTTTCTTCCTTGAAATTTAGTAAAAGTTATTCACTTTTATAAACCAACCACAACATAATCAATACTTTCTAACGACGT
Source organism: Pleurobrachia bachei (assembly GCA_000695325.1). NCBI lineage: Eukaryota > Metazoa > Ctenophora > Tentaculata > Cydippida > Pleurobrachiidae > Pleurobrachia > Pleurobrachia bachei. The sequence continues at coordinate 68,586 of AVPN01000028.1, read as the reverse complement.
TCATAGCTTTGCAGAACGCAAAATTTTTAGATCCATACTAAGTGTAGTTGAAAATCTTTGAGACCAGTGAATTTCACAACCATTACCCAGCTTGACCGGTGAAGAAATCAACTTACTTTTCTGAAACAACAAAAATCCAGGTGGCGCTAGTTTCCCTAACGACAACAGAAAAATTGAAACTCCAAGTGAGAGAGAGAGAGAGAGAGAGAGAGAGAGAGAGACAGAGAGAGAGAGAGAGAGAGATAGAGAGAAAAGGGAGAAAAAAAAGGGAGTAACCGAGAAGCGTGAAATCGTAACAAAATTCCCCATCCAACAAAGTTTTCCCTCTCTTTCTGACTTATTCGATATTGTGCGATCTCAAGATCTCCTTGTCTTTCGTCTCTCTCTAGTACAACTTCTCTCTTACTTCCATGATCGACCACTCTGTACACGCCCTTCCTTTTCTAAGAGGTTCATTTGAACAAATTCATATATCGACATGTAATTTTAGTAGTCGGCGATAAGAAGCTTTATCTAAACTTCTGTACCAGCCACTTCTTTGACCCTTCACCTATGAATGGCCTTCATAGGGGAAGGGTTATTCAGGGAGACGTCCATTTTTAAAATCGAGTCCCAAATTTCAGATTTCTGTTCCTATCGTATTATTATTACTTTAGTTCTAACCTTTATATTTCTATCAAAAGGGTATAACTAAATTCATTCCAGATCGGCTTGTCAACACCCTCTGTTTTAGTTCTAGATTCAACGCCATACTTAAACAGACATTTAGCTTGCACTAGCAGCGGGGTTTGTATAAAATGTCAACAGCTTAGAAGCGGCTAAATCTTTTAGTTTTACCTTCCTACATTTCGGTGAAATCTGTTTATGCCTAAACTTTTAATCAATGAATAAAATTTCAATATGATTATTGATTTTGAAATTCTTTGTGCCTAATCATTTTTCGATTTTTTCCCTCTTATAATTATGACGTCATGATCGTGCCTCCTTAGTGATGCTTTACTGCTGGCGCTTCTAATTCTTTTATTACTACTTTATTTCCCACCTGCTGCAGTAATCTAAAACCACAACTACAATTCTCGAATATCACAGGACATTACACTTTAATATTACTGCTCTATAGCTTTTAAAAATATTATAATTCAACATCATTGGTTTTGTTATATCGCAGCACAGACGCTAATGTCTTAAATGGCTAATGTGATATCATGAATAGTACTGACCAATGCTTAGCATTACATAGCTCATAGCTGCATCTCCCGCAGCTAACTGCTCCTTATATACAACTGCCCTCTCCTTCGGCCTGGTGTTACAGTGCCTGACTAACTGCTCCTTTATAAAACTAATCATCTTCCAGTGTAGCAATATGACAGAACTAAATTATACAGCATGTCAAACTGCTGACAAACTGCTCCTTTATAAAACTATCTTTCAGTGTAGCAATGAGTACAGAACTAAATTGTACAGTGGGGAGTCTGATGAACTTTGTATGTCATCGTTCCGCTCTTGGCGTATTTGTGTTTATTAATCTGCTTCTTGGCGCGGGATGCCTCTTTCTCAATGGTAAGAAACTTGGTGATTCAGTCTCTCACACTGTCTCCTGTCCCCAAAAAAACGGTTCAAAATTACTTTTTTACAGAGAGTTTATTAAACTTCCAACACTTATTTAAACTTTCTCTCAGAGGTCAGACAAACTGTCTGAGACAGTTTCCAACACTAGTTTAAAGCAATTCCTTCTCCGCAGGTGTTGTAATGAAATACTTTATGTCAAGGTTAACCAGTAAAAGCAACCACCAACGAAAAAACAGTGCCGACAATATAAACCATGTACTTTATCTGGTAAGTCATGAAACCGAGGTAGTTTCCGTGGAATCCTTTTTAGGGTCTATATTAGACCGATATTGAACAAACAACATCTCCTCTACCTCCCTTAGGTTTTATCGGTGCTTGGTATCCTAATCTCGATCGGATCCCTCCTCCACTCCCTCATATTCATCTTCACCATCTTCTACCACGAAGCTGTCCTCCGGATCCTAGTCCCCATATCCTACGCTCTCGTAATTGTCCCAACCTACGTCTCAGTAGTGACGTCAATCTGTCTCTCTGTGGTTCGAACTGTGAGTATAACTCACCCACTCTTGAAGATTGACACTAACCTCGCCCTGGGGTGTATTGGTTTCTACGGTGTTGGGTGGAGTATCATAACGGCTATTGATCTGTACTATTGGTACTTCACCGAAGAGAGGGAGTTCGATTACTACTACACATTTATTAACCTCTCTGGTGGGGTTGGAATGTTTACTTGGATGGATGAACAAGGGTGGTTACCAGAGTATTTCCGATCCACACCCTCCCTATTTCCTGTGATCATTTGGGGTATCCCTTGTGTGATTCCTTCTATCATATGTTTTGCTTGCTGTATAGTCCAGGTTTACTCCCTCTGGAGTCGGACAAGGGTGGGACGAGATGAGATAAACCGGAGGATCACCATAACCATCCTACTGTTAACCGTGATCTTCATAATATGTAACAGTATTAGTTTCATATTTTGTATTTGCATGGTGATGCTCCGTTGGGAAGGGAGTGTGGTATTCTTCCTTCTTTACACCGCTACCAGCACCCTCCCCTTCACTAACACATTCCTGAATCCCGTGATTCTGATTATACGAGGTCAACAGTTGAAGAGATACTTTGTAAGTTATGTTACTAAGAGGACATTTGATTTGAGTACCATGGTTAGCAATGGTGGAGGTGGGGGAGGTGGGGGAGGTGTAGGGAGGGGGGAGACTCGTCTTCAGTTGTTGACTATACGAACGGAGGATAAATTATCAATAAAGAATTCCCCAAAGTTTTCTAGCAAGGCATCATCATCAAAACTACTGTGAATGAGTGTTAATTAATTATTAATTAATTATATATGAGTGTGTTTGAATACTATCCAAGAACTGAAAACTATTATGTGTGGGATCATCTCTGTGTGTTTGATCTTTTATAAAACTATTCAACATATTATTACTGTGTTTTTCATGTCTTTGGTCTGGCCATTTACACCTGCCTACTAATACAGAGCTAGATTGTGCAATATGACGTACATGTGTGGCATATGGGACATGGGTGGGTAAACAATATAGCTGAAATGGGTAAATCAGAATCTCCGCGAATCACTTTATATCAAAATAAAGTATGATCAGTACGTGTTGAGCAATTGAGGTGTTCTCAACAAATAATTAGAACACGTCTTGTTTTGTTCAAACGCGGGGCGTGGGGAATGAGGGTCGAACAAATCATTACAACACATACCTGCAACAGCAGCCTCACGTCCCTTCATCTCTTTCACCCTGTTGATAACTGGGTCCGTGTAATCTTCCAGCTTAGCGAGTCTCTCGTTAAATACCTGGAGAGAATGGATTGGTCATACTTTCATGCACGGACACAGTGTCAGGCGACTCAATGGAGAGAGGATGGGAAGTATGATTGTGTGTTTTTAGCACCTCCCGTCATTCCAGGCCACTTGGGAAGTTTGCTTGGTGAATACTAGCAAGTAAATCATATCGCTTGTGCGGGGTGATTGTCATGTTGCTGTGAAAATGCAATCTCCTCCACTTTATTAAAGAGAGAGAGAACCTAAAACCAGTGTTTTCAACGAAGGATCTGTCAGGGCAATGCTCTGACAGCCTAGTAAGCTAAATAATTGCAGCTGTGGAAGACCGAATTTTATCTTGGGCATGAATTTAAGGAGCATACTTTACTGCCTTTCTCATGCCTCTACATTGTACTGTGCTGATAAACGTATACAAATTTAAACTCGATGGCTCCCCACGTGTCACGTCTACACGCACAGATAGAGAGCTATCAGAGATATGTTATCAGTTTAACCTGCTCTTTGGAGATTGAAAACTCCTAGAACTTGTTGAGTAACTCAACAACCTAGCAGTAGCACTATAATTACTGTTGTTTAAATCTTGGGCCGAGGCTTACTGTTATGTTATGAAGAAAAACACAGTGGCTTTTGGGGCTGTGGCATTGCCACCACAGTTGAATTTAATTCGAATGGCTCATTTCCCCAATTACAAAGAGCATCCTCAATAAATAGTTTCACGTTGTAGTTGATGAAAGTTAGAGTGTGAGTGCTAAAACACACTGAACTTGACAAATCGACCGTGTTTTGACTTTGTATTATGACCTCCCACTCCCCGGACGTGCCTCCCCACACACAGGGCGACCAATTAGAGCCTATTGTTATTACCTTGTAAGTTTCGCCCCAGCTATCCTCCTCAATCCAATTAGATTCTGCCTCCAGGGCTCCCTGAATCTTCTCCATTTCTTCAGTCGTACTGGCAGACACATAAATATCTGGGAGGGAGTGGGGTTATACTGGCAGACACATAAATATCTGGGGGGGGGGGAGAGAAAGTTTAGTTGAAAATCTTTGAGACCAGTGAATTTCACAACCATTACCCAGCTTGACCGGTGAAGAAATCAACTTACTTTTCTGAAACAACAAAAATCCAGGTGGCGCTAGTTTCCCTAACGACAACAGAAAAATTGAAACTCCAAGTGAGAGAGAGAGAGAGAGAGAGAGACAGAGAGAGAGAGAGAGAGAGATAGAGAGAAAAGGGAGAAAAAAAAGGGAGTAACCGAGAAGCGTGAAATCGTAACAAAATTCCCCATCCAACAAAGTTTTCCCTCTCTTTCTGACTTATTCGATATTGTGCGATCTCAAGTTCTCCTCATCTTTCGTCTCTTTCTCTAGTACAACTTCTCTCTTACTTCCATGATCGACCACTCTGTACACGCCCTTCCTTTTCTAAGAGGTTCATTTGAACAAATTCATATACCGACATGTAATTTTAGTAGTCAGCGATAAGAAGCTTTATCTAAACTTCTGTACCAGCCACTTCATTGACTTCACCTATGAATGGCCTTCATAGGTGAAGGGTTATTCAGGGAGACGTCCATTTTTAAAATTGAGTTTCAAATTTTAGATTTCTGTTCCTATCGTATTATTATTACTTTAGTTCTAACCTTTATATTTCTATCAAAAGGGTATAACTAAATTCATTCCAGATCGGCTTGTCAACACCCTCTGTTTTAGTTCTAGATTCAACGCCATACTTAAACAGACATTTAGCTTGCACTAGCAGCGGGGTTTGTATAAAATGTCAACAGCTTAGAAGCGGCTAAATCTTTTAGTTTTACCTTCCTACATGTCGGTGAAATCTGTTTATGCCTAAACTTTTAATCAATGAATAAAATTTCACTATGATTATTGATTTTGAATTTCTTTGTGCCTAATCATTTTTCGATTATTTCCCTCTTATAATTTTGACATCATGATCGTGCCTCCTTAGTGATGCTTTACTGCTGGCGCTTCTAATTCTTTTATTACTACTTTATTTCCCACCTGCTGCAGTAATCTAAAACCACAACTATGTACAATTCTCGAATATCACAGCACATTACACTTTAATATTCATGCTCTTCGGCCTTTTATAAATATTATAATTCAACATCATTGGTTCTGTTTTATCGCAGGTCAGACGCTAATGTCTTAAACTGAAATGGCTAGTGTGATATTATGAATAAAGTACTGAGCAATGTTCAGCATTATTCAGCTCGTCTCGACCAGCTAACTGCTCCTTGTCTCATATAAGACTACCCTCTCCTTCGGCCCGGTGCGGCTGCGTGAATCGAGCAGCGTGAACGATGTTACAGTCACAGTGCCTGCCAATTATTACTCCTTTATAAAACTTATCATCTTTCAGTGTAGCAATATGACAGAACTAAATTGTACAGCGGGCCAACTGCTCCTTTATAAAACTATCTTTCAGTGTAGCAACATGGCAGAACTAAATTGTACAGTGGGGAGTCTGATGAACTTTGTCTGCCATCGTTCCGCTCTTGGGGTATTTGTGTTTATTAATCTACTTCTTGGCGCGGGATGCCTCTTTCTCAATGGTAAGAAACTTGGTGATTCAGTCTCTCACACTGTCTCCTGTCCCCAAAAAAACGGTTCAAAATAACTTTTTTACAGAGAGTTCATTAAACTTCCAACACCCAAATTAAACTTTCTCTCAGAGGTCAGATAAACTGTCTGAGACAGTTTCCAACACTAGATTTTAAAGCAAAACTTTCTCCGCAGGTGTTGTAATGAAGTACTTTATGTCAAGGTTAACCAGTAAAAGCAACCACCAACGAAAACACAGTGCTGATAATATAAACCATGTGCTATATCTGGTGAGTAACACAGTGCTGACAATATAAACCATGTACTTTATCTGGTAAGTTATGAAATTGAGGGAGTTTTCGTAGATTCCATTTTTTAGGTTGAGGGGGGTGTTTCGGTGGTCACATACTATTTTTTAGGGTCTATCCCAGGTCTATCTTAGACTGATATTGAACAAACAACACCTCTTTTTTGCTTTGTATCTCTCCCTCTTTCAGGTTTTATCAGTGCATCCTAATCTCTCCCTATTTCAGGTGCTATCAGTGCTAGGAATCCTAATCTCGATCGGCTCCCTCCTCCACTCCCTCATATTCATCTTCACCATCTTCTACCACGAAGCCGTGCTCCGCATCCTAGTCCCGATATCCTACGCTCTCGTAATTGTCCCAACCTACGTCTCGGTAGTGACGTCAATCTGTCTCTCTGTGGTTCGAACTGTGAGTATAACTCACCCACTCTTGAAGATTGACACTAACCTCGCCCTGGGGTGTATTGGTTTCTACGGTGTTGGGTGGAGTATCATAACGGCTATTGATCTGTACTATTGGTACTTCACCGAAGAGAGGGAGTTCGATTACTACTACACATTTATTAACCTCTCTGGTGGGGTTGGAATGTTTACTTGGATGGATGAACAAGGATGGCTGCCAGAGTATTTCCGATCCACACCCTCCCTGTTTCCTGTGATCATCTGGGGAATTCCCTGTGTGATTCCTTCTATCATCTGTTTTGCCTGCTGTATCGTCCAGGTTTATTCTCTCTGGAGTCGGACAAGGGTGGGCCGAGATGAAATCAACCGGAGGATCACAATTACCATCCTACTACTAACCGTTATCTTCATTATATGTAACAGTATTAGTTTCATATTTTGTATTAGCATGGTGATGCTTAGGTGGGAGGGGAGTGTGGTGTTTTTCCTCCTATACACAGCTACAAGCACCCTCCCCTTCACTAACACATTCCTGAATCCTGTGATTCTGATCATACGAGGGCAACAGTTAAAAAGATATTTTGTGAGTTATGTTACTAAAAGAACGTTTGATATGAGCACTATGGTGTCTAATGGGGGAGGAGGTGGGGGAGGTGGTGTAGGGAGAGGTGAGACACGTCTTCAGTTGCTGACTATACGGACGGAGGATAAGTTATCGATAAAGAATTCCCCAAAGTTTTCTAGCAAGGCATCATCATCAAGACTACTGTGAATGAGTGTTAATTAATTATTAATTAATTATATATGAGAGTGTTTGAATACTATCCAAGAACTGAAAACTATCATGTGTGGGATTATCTCTGTGTGTTTGATCTTTTATAAAACTATTCAACATATATTAAACCCCCCTGAAATGTGTTTTTCATGTCTTTGGTCCTGGGACACTAAGCTATCTACTGCACCTGCCTACTAAATATCGAGCTAGATTGTGTAGTATGACGTATGTGTGAAATGGGCCATTGGGGGCATAATACAATGGCTGAAATGGGTAATTCAGAACCCACGCGTGTCACTTTATAACAAAATAAAGTATGGTTATAGTACTTGGTGGGTAATTGGGCGAACCTTAAAACTCAACAAATTATTATAAAATTGTTGAGGGCCAGTATACTCATAAAATCATGTTAGAACACATACCTGCAACAGCAGCCTCACGTCCCTTCATCTCTTTGACCCTGTTGATGACTGGATCTGTGTAATCTTCAAGCTTAGCGAGTCTCTCGTTAAATACCTGGAGAGAATGGATTGGTCATACTTTCATGCACGGACACAGTGTCAGGCGACTCAATGGAGAGGATGGGAAGTGTGATTGGTGGAAACAACCAAGAAATCATATCACGTGTGCGGGGTGATTGTCATGTTGCTGTGAAAATGCAATATCATCCACTTTATTAAAGAGAGAGAGAACCTAAAACGTCACAAAAGTTGCTTCCTAGACAGTCCCGTTACGAGACTGTCGGATCATTGCTAAATAATTGCAGCTGTGGAAGACCGAATTTTATCTTGGGCATGAATTTAAGGAGCATACTTTACTGCCTTTCTCATGCCTCTACATTGTACTGTGCTGATAAACTATATACAAATTTAAACTCGATGGCTCCCCACGTGTCACGTCTAAACGCACAGATAGAGAGCTATCAGAGATATATTATCAGTTTAACCTGTTCTTTGGAGTTTGAAAACTCCTAGAACTATAATTACTGTTGAATAAGTTTAAATCTTGGGCCTTGGATAGCTGCAGTAGTGAGTGCTAAACACACACTTCGTTGAATAGTTTGCCCACCAGGGACCAGTATTTCCTGGTATGGTCGGTTCCTGGAGCCCATATTATAATGCATTATGTACCTTGTAAGTTTCGCCCCAGCTATCCTCCTCAATCCAATTAGATTCTGCTTCCAGGGCTCCCTGAATCTTCTCCATTTCTTCAGTGGTACTGGCAGACACATAAATATCTGGAGGGGAGGGGGGTTATACTGGCAGACACAAAAATATCTGGAAGGGGAGGGGGGTTATTATACTGGCGGAGACATAGATATCTGGAGGGGAGTGGGAGGTTTGAGTTATACTGGCGGAGACATAAATATCTGGGAGGGAGGGCATGGGTTTAAATACTGGCAGACAGATAAATATAAATATCGAGAGGGGATAAAGTTGTGTAGTATTATATATGGGCAAACTGAATATCGAAGGAAATGGGTTTTTGGGTAACATTTCCTAGATCAGACACAACTTTTCTACAGAATGATGGATGGTATCGAGTTGTGTCGATATTCGTGAAGAGTTTGTGTATATCTGCAGATAGAAAAACATTGAGCTCACGTGCGACTTCCTTCTACATAGGTTTACCTTTTTTTGTTCAAACTCTTTGTCGAATTAGACAAGGTTTATCTACAGTCTATTTGGTTTTAATTGCCACATTGTTCAATTTTGGTGAGATATCTTTCCGCGGTGCTACTTATCCCAAATGTTGTGTTTGGGATGAACAGATGGGTGAACTATTATCTAGCATAAACCATCTTTGCTAATTCTTAGATCTCCTCTATCTATGGTATTTTATAAGATCTTTAGATCTCTTATATCTCTCTAGTTTGTGGTAGGGAAAAAAGAATCCAAAATAGTACTACAGATCTGAACTGTACGTGAATTGCTAAAATAGTAGAAACTAGAACTATACATCGATATAGTTCTAGTTTCTACGCTATTTTAGCAATTCTGAACCGTACCGGAAGTAAGACGATCCTTCATTGAGATCACAAACGACTCAAGCTTGTTCCTAGACTCTTCCGTTGCTCTCTTTTCGTCATCTATCTTTTGAAGGGCGGCCAGCTTTTCTTTGCTCACAGTCGTGTCACCAAGGTTGGGGATACCTGAAAAAGAGGGACATGGTGTTAGGTACCTGACATAGTTATGATAACATAATAAAAGCATAATAATAACATAATAACATTATATAGCTTAATCTAGAAAACTGATAGAATTCCCTGCTTGGATAGGCTGAAATATAAGGCTTGGGTTGGTCATATCTCTGACTTTCTCACTGATCCCTTTTCCATTCCATCTCCTATAGTACCATTACATAGTACCATTAGTACCATTACTACACATAATTTATGACTAATGTCGACCGCTTTGTGTTACTTCCTGGATGATAGTAAAATCATTCGACCGAGAGGAATGAGGGAGAGTGAGAGAGAGAGAGAGAGAGAGAGAGAGAGAGAGAGAGAGA